>JAMKCH010004917.1:0-34479 GCA_023653785.1 Ophioderma brevispina | reverse complement strand
AATAGAATTGGACCAAATGGGATTCGCCCAATGGGAATGGGTCGAAGGGGAATGGGACCAAGTGGGAATGGACCACATGGGATTGGATCAAATGGCATTGGAACCAAATGGGATTTGGACGCAAATAGGTGGGATTGGATTAAATAGGAATGGGCCCACGACGTTAGATATGACCAAATAGAATTGGACCAAATGGGAAATTGGACCAAAGGGATAGGACCAAATAGGAATTGGCCTAAATGGGATTGAACAAAATGGGAATGGGACCAAATGGGAATGGAACGCAGTGGAATGCAACCAAATGGGAATGGACCAATGGAAATTGGGCAACATTGGCTATTGGACCAAATAGAATTGGACCAAATTGGAATTGACGAAATGGGAATGTTACCAAGTGGGAATTGGACCAAATGGGTGATTGGATCAATAGGAATGGACCAATGGGATGGACCAATAGGGGGATTTGGATACATAGGAATGGGACCAAATGAGATTACCAATAGAATTGGACCAAATGGGGAATTGGACCAAATAGAATTGGACCAATGGGAATTGGAACCAAATAGAATTGGACCAAATGGGAATTAAACGAAATGGGAATGTTCCAAATGGGAATGGGACCAAGTGGAATGCAACCAAAGCAATGGACCAAATTGGACTTGTGCCGCGCAAAGAACGGAAATCCGTGGTGTGGTGCGCTCCAACGTGGTTGGTGGGGACCGGCTCCGGTGTGTGACGTGGGCCAAAATGGTGATTGTGTCAAATTGAATTGGACCAAAAGGACTTGAAGGGAGCATGTGTGGTCCATCCCCTCAATTTACAACCTCTGCTCAGTCCCTTCAAATTTTGTGAAGAGCCTCATGAACACATGAAAATATAATCTATGGTCGGCCTGACCCCTAGCCCCCCCCCCCCCCCCCCCATGCAAGAATTGTATACAAAGTGTGATGTTACTAATTCACAGTTGTGAGTGTTCAATGAGGAGAATCATAATGCCAAGAACTGTATAAAAGTGTGATGTTTGATTGCCTAATTGGGAAGTGTTCAATGGGTGTACCAGTGGGGTTGTTTGCAAATATAGGTTACCTAATGGATGGCATAAAAGACTCTCAGAATTAGTTGTTGCTGTTTCAAATAGATGAGCATGTTAAACTCAGGATGCTACAACAACTCCCTCATTGATTTTTACAAATCTTTCACACGTGAGTTAATCTAACACAATTTTTACTATAAAACCAAATACATATTTTACATGAATCATTTTGCTCTGAAAAAAAAAAAAAAATAAACCCATCTGATATCTGGGAAATAAATTTCAATCTTATAACAGAACGGGTGGTTGATCCCCAGATACCCTTTTAGAACCCTGATACATCGTAACTGTGTCCAGAGTTTTTAGAAAATGCAGCCTGGTTTGGGCCCATGGGAGTATATCCAAAGGGG
Source organism: Ophioderma brevispina (assembly GCA_023653785.1). NCBI lineage: Eukaryota > Metazoa > Echinodermata > Ophiuroidea > Amphilepidida > Ophiodermatidae > Ophioderma > Ophioderma brevispina. Next base: position 33,036 of record JAMKCH010004917.1, on the reverse strand, counting down.
AAAACTCATAACACTTTATTTAATCTACTGCAAGAACATTCTTTTTTGAATATTAATGCTTGTAGAATGGCACTTCCTTTGCAAAACACACTGATGAAGATGATTCAGTAGGTTTTGAATATGCATTTGTACAGTGACATACACTACAGAGTTGATTGTGTATACGTAAGAACTCTTTGAGGGTAATAGATAATTACATGTTGTGGTAATTAAAGGATAAGGCTTTAGTGTGTTACCGTGAACAGAAAAATTGTGATACTGTCAAACAAAATCAGTTCTATTGCCACAAGTGGTGTATTTTTTGGGGAAAAACTTCGAAATAAGTTCCAAATCAAACAGGCATAAATTGCTGTTAAATAATATCTAGGAAAATCTTTAGCTCAATCACAAAATAACTTGCCAAATAAGGTTGATTAATTCCTATTTTGGCAAAACAATTGGCAACAACGTTACCCAAGTCCCCTCCTCCCTGGATGCAAGAATTGGTGTACAAGTGTGTTGTTAGATTGCATAATTGTACCGTGCTCATGAGCGGTTTAGGATGGCAGGATGTATATAAAAAGTGATGTTAGATTGCATAATTTGAGTGTTCAATGAGGGGCTTGGGTACCAGTAGGGTTGTTGCAAATCCTAGGTTAATAAAAAGATTGCATAAAAGGCTCTCAGAAATTAACTCCATGTTGGAAATATTGTAAAAAATCAAAGGGAGATGTGGAGCATCAATGAGTTTACCATGCTTCTGTATTTTGACACAGCAAACAACTAAACTACCACAATTTTTACTATAAAACCAGAAATATGTATTTTATATTAATCAGTTGCCTTTGAAATAACACATCGATATCTGGGATAAATTATCATTTATAACAAATCTGGTGTTTGATCCCCAGATACCCTATTTAGGACCTTGATAACCTCATGACTGTGTCAGAGATTTTAGATAAAACAGCCATGGTTTGTCCCATGGGAGTATAATCTCAAAGGGGGTAAACTCATAAAACACCCTTTATTTAATCTACGCAAAACGCATTCTGTTATGATTATTAACTGCTTTAGAATGGTTCAAACTTCCTTTTGCACAACACCCTGATGACGAGTGATTATTACTCTCTTAAAACGAAAGAGGGAAAAACCAGTGACTCTAAAGAGTGAAATCTCACTCCAAAAAAGAGCCCGCTGAGTGACGCCTCTTTGAGTGATGATCCACTCAAAATACGAGTGAACAATAACTCTAATGAAAGAGTGAACTGATAACTCCTTTTTAGAGTGAACTAGTCACTCTTAGAGTTGTGATTCTTTAGATTTGTTTTGTTTGGTGATTATATTGTATGTGTAGGTCATACTTCATAGCAATCGTGACATGAGTGAATATTGTGGCGCATCAGTGGCATGATCAGTGAGACATCATATTTGTGGCCATGCATGCTTGTATATCCCGGTATGCCAGCCCTGACATGCATGATTGTGCGTTTCGTACATTTGTAAGCCTAGCCTGGCCGGTAGCCTGGCGCAGACTACGATGTACAGTGATAATACATTAATAACATTTACTGATTCTCACACTTTGGTCTTAATGCTTAGAACTGTGACCGACACATTCAATATACTCACCCGTGAAGATATTTTATTTCTTTCACTATTTCAACTTCGTTCAACCGTTTGCTGACGGTACCCACTTACTTCGTCCGCCATGTTTGTTCGCAAATATCACCGATTTGTGGCGTTTCTGGAGTGGCCTATTAGTTCACTCCGAAAAAGAGTGAGCATCAAACCCGGGTCGATTAAGAGTTCGATTGGGGCTTCACCCGAAAAATTGGCAATTTTGAGCCACTCGTTACGAGAGTGAGCTGGGTTAACCGCGAGTGAAGGGTCGGGTTGCATTTTCTCGCTCTTTTAGAGCTAAAGCCACTTGATTAGAGTTACTTTAAAATAACTCGAAATTCAGAGTGATTTTTTCACCAAAAAAAACTCTTTCATTTAGAGAGTAGGTTTTGAAGATGCTTTTGTATCAGAGGAAAGAACCTACAGAGTTCATTGTTTATACGTAAGAACTCTTGGCGGTAACTCAGATAAGCATGTTCTGGTAATAACGGGATTAGCATTTGAGGTGGTTCCAAGTGAATGGAAGAATGTGATACGGTCAAACAAAATCATTCTATTTCCCAAGTGGTGGCCAAACTTAAAATAAGCTCCAAATACAGAAAAGAGCATTAATTGCTGTTAAATAATTAATCTTGCTAAAATTTTTTAGTTTTCATTTTCACAAAATCCTTGCCAAAGTAAGGTTGATTATTCCCTATGTTTGCAAAAAAAATTGCACAAAGTTATTATTACACTTCAATAACAGTTAAAATACAGCTTCCAAATATTTGATTATAGCTACTACTACTATACTCACTTGCCATGAATAACATATCTGATATCTGGGAATTTAAATTATCATCTTATACAGAACTGGTGTTTGAAGCCCCAGATACCCTATTTAGGACCGTGATAACATCGTAACTGTGTCAGAGAGTTTTTAGAAAATACATGGTTTGTCCCATGGATGCCTATTCTCAAAAAGGGGGAAAACGCATACCAGATAAGCATTTGAGTGTGTTGCAGTGACAGAACAAGTGTGTGAACTGTCCAACAAATAATTCTATTTCCACAAGTGGTGTAGTTTGAGGCAAATTCAATAAGTTTCAAATTAACAACAGAGCAATAAATTGCTATGAAATAATTATCTTCTGAAAATCTTTAGTTCAATTCAGAAAAATACTTGCCAAAATAAGGTGATTTTCCCCTATTTTTGCAAAACCAAGTTACCCCCCTTCCCGAGTATTATCTGCCTTTAATACAGCATTTTTAATTGGCTAATTACATCATATATCATTTCAATCACATTTAAAAACAGCTTCCAAATATTTAAGTTCAGCCCAATTCGCCCTCCATTCTAAGCATGCTGCTTATTGCCTTAAAAATAACATGATGTCCCATTGTGATCATTGGCATGATTATCTGTGAAGGGTTCCGATTCATAAGGGTGTCAGAACAAAATGGGTCAGGTTTACCGAAACTCCCAAATGTGATGAGCAGACATTAAATTTCTATTGATAATCTAGATATTCAGACCATGAGTTCTGGACTATAAATATCTAGGGAAATCTATCCATGAATAGTAAAGAATGAAAGGGGGGGGGGGGGGGGGGGGGGGGAGGTGGGGGGGATCGGGGTGGGGGGGGGGGGGGGGGGGGGGGGGGGGGGTGGGGGGGGTGATGCTAGATTATTAGGGTCCCCAACAATGAACCTTTTACAGTCTTAAAGTAGTTATCAGCTATGGTGTTTCTGGATGGAGTTTCCTAACTTGACCCATCTGACACACGTTTTTCTGACACACTATGAATTTGGTATCCCTAACAGAATAAACATGTACTTTGCTGAAAATGAATGGGCTGTGGGAATTGATGACAGAAAATGCATCCACTCATTTTTTTTGCACAAAAATGCATTTTTTAATATAATTAACAAAATTTGATTGTAATTTCTCAATAGAACTGTGCAGGGACTCTGCATTTTTCACTCTACAAATGGACAAAATAGTGGACAAGTTGTTGACAAATATATTTTAATAATAATTTGCTTTGACTTGGTTGTAGATTATCTGTAAGAATGGATTAGTTTTTATTTTTCCCCGTAGATACTGGCGTGTGTACAATGATCATGGAAAAAAAATGTGCCTCCCAGTCGGATTTGAACTGATGACCTTTAGCACCCTAGACAGACACCCCGAACCACTAGCCCATGGGGCAGCTTTGTCTATAATACTTTGGTTTGGAGTGTTAATCACATTCCAAGTGGAATTGCAATCAAACAATCATTTTTGTCAAATACATAAATCTTTCATTCCTTAAATATTGCATGTCCTGATTCACTGATAGCCTTGTCCCCAGAAATGACAAAGGACAATCGCCGGATACGGAATGAATGACGCCCCTATAGTTTTCATGAGAAACGGATGAACTTTAAAGTTTTGGCATATAAAGCGACATGCTCAAAGTTTACTTTTGCTGGTTTTAAAAAAAATCCACTTTACATAATTTCTCCAGACAAAATTCGTTTTTATTTACAATTAATAATCCATTCTTCACTTGACAATTAAATTTCCATATTTGAACCTTCCACCCAAGAACCACAATTCCGCGTTGCAGAATGTGGCCATATTATTTTTTTTTTTTGTTTTTTTTTAGCAACATTATGTGAGTGGCGTTCTGGTTTCTGGGGTGGAAGACCTCAATTTTTGCATTTTTGTTTTCTGGGGGGCCTGACACTAAATGGATTGCCAAAACAACAACGAACGTTTTACAAACAAACCATACCATATCACTGTATGGTAAAGTGCATGCTAATCTACCAAGGGCTCTGTTCAGTAGCCTTGGATTGAGCACTGTTAAAAAACATCGACGCATGCACGTCCTGGGTACATTAAAAAAATTCAAAACTACAATACAGGGATGATTTCTCAATACATGGTGAATGAAGCTACTTGAACTGGCGGGGCCATGTGAATTGTAATTTTATTAGCTCATAGTGTAGTTAACTTGCTCAGGAATAATATAAATAACGCGGTCATGGGCCATTGTTTTTGTATTCCAGAGTCTGCTGGTGTGAAGACAGTTATATAAGCCAGAGCTTAGCCGATAAAGCTATAGGTATTTGGGTATTGTTCTAAAGGGCTGCCTCAATGTAGCCTCTTTGTAGCTTATGAAGGACAAAAGGTCGAGACTATAGGCGTCCTTACAAGCTCCACGACACGCGTCAATCTATGCAAAAACATCTTCCTGTTTATATTCATATCAGTAACATGGTCATTGTAACGGAGGCCTGCTCTAAGCTTTTTGCTTTTTTCCAGAGAGCATGCCCCTGAAGTTCCCAGACTTTTCTCCATTTTTTCTTGATACAGTGTATTTTGGGGATAAAAAACACCTTGCGGACATTATAAAGTAGTTTCAACAAACAACTCAGAATTGTGGTTGAAATAGAAACATTATTATTATAGAGGGCTTCCTTCTCTCCTTATCCGGCAGATGTCCTTTGACTGAAGTTGTATAAACTGTTGTGTCTGAAGAACGCTATTTTTCTCATTTTACGCTGTGAAATTTTTGAGTTAAAAGATGCACTATGAGTTACAATATGGCACAGTTCAGTAATACAGCAGTTATGGGTTGTACTTGACCCATACATTGACATGACCTGACTTTGTGTGATAATGGGTATCAATATATCTACAAAAAACCAGGGGGAGTATTTTCTAAAACATTCGGTGAATGAAGCTACTGAACTGTGCCAAGGGATTGCGATTTTACAAGCTCATAGTGCTGTTTGTTTTGAAATGTTTGAAACAAAAAGGGCCACAATTGTGGTTTGACACACAAGTACAAATCATTTTTAGTTCCTCCATACCCCCCCCTACCCCCTCTACCTAACTACTCTAAACTAACACCCTACCCCCCCCCCCACCCCCACACCACACACCAAAAGAATAAAATCAATTCGGAATTGCCACTGATTTGGAGAATGTACTTGATTTGCCACAAACCTTGGATTTTGGAAGATAAATTATTGTATTGAACGCATCATCGCATATACAGTTGGCAGGTTAAAAGCTATGTAATATGAACAAGCATATCCAAATAGGTGTAAAGGATCAGCAAAATCTCGCTTCGAGAATCTAATTAGTAAATACCTCTTAAAGCAGATCAAATTGTCTATATTAGAAGGGCTGATTCCGCACATAAAGGAATGCTAAAGGGCATCAGCGGTTAGACTGCACGGGTTAGAATACCCCCTGCTATATGTTATGGAACTAAGCTGATGACGCATTCAACGAAACACTCCACTCAAATCAGGGGAAACCTAATGCGATGTTTTTTAGGCCTAAGCCGCTTAGGAAATAAGCTCAAGCACTCGATTTGCAACAGTCCTCGTCTCCGCTAATCCCGCTCATTGATAACAAACACAAAACACTTTCTTTGAATACGCACTCAAGTGGATTTTTTTTCTCACCCGGTGTGAAAGGTAATGGCTTGTGTCCAGAAGGCAAGCAACCGGGGCATTCAATGGGGTTAAATGACCATAACACATATGGAATTGGACAAGACTAATGTATATTCACTGAGAACAAAATTATTGCACTAAATAGAAGTAATGGCTTATCTGGAGTCAATGTGAAACACCACATGCCTTATGCAATATGCTTCAACCCCATTTTCCTTCCGCCCTTCTTATGCCTTGTAATTGACCAAAATCAGCCATTAAAAAAATGCATTCCTAAAAATTAATGATGTTTGATGATATCATTCGTCAAACACGGTTGTCATCTCGATTTGATTGGTTGAATGTGTTACCATGCAAACAAGTATAATTATGGAGTTTTTTTTTATACACATGCAATTCAAAACATGCAAATGTACTTGTTCATATAAACATACTTTACGTCGACATTTGTTTAAATAAGGCACATTCTAATTTATTTTCTATTTTCTTTTCCACATCTCAAAGAATCCTTACAATCTGTGAGGAACAAACATACATAATGCATATATGCTGCCTTAGAAACGTGCCAAAAACTTGATTTGTAATAAGAATGAAATTCACAACTTGATTGACTACAGTGCCCCCACCCCCATTGTAGGGTGGAGGTTGCAGAATTTTGCTATGGGTGTTTGTAAACAGTGAAAGCACTATGCCTATTACACATTAAGTCATGTCTTAGATTTAAATATTTTTTCTACTAAAACTTAAAAGTGATTTCCTACTAAATGAATATCTGTTTGCCTAAAGGGTCCAAACAGGGAATGAACCCATGACCACTGTTTGATAAAGTGCTTTAAGGTACCAGTTCCTACTTTGATATCAAGCCTGAGCACTTGCATACTCCTCCCGATTTTGTGAAACAAACATGGTGGTTTTGATGATTTATACGCTGTTAAGCATACGCAATGCCCTATAGGGATTCCACAAAAAATGGTTCAAGGCAACAGCCAACCCTCAATGGGGTAAAACAAATAACTTCTCCATACACAATTATAACGCTTGATCTTTTTTCTCTTGTTACTTTACTTCACATAAATGTTTCTTTCTTGGTAAACTTCTAAAAGCCTTTCATAACAATTAACAACATCACCAGAGCACACTCAGGCTGGAAACATATAAGTATTTCCTCAAACAATAATTATTGCACCATCTTGAATACTGTTTCCATTTCATTTCGTTCTGATCTACAATCATTATTCCTCACATAATTTTATCGCCATTTATTACATTATCATAATGATTTTCAATTTACTAGCTATATTAACGTTTCTTTTCTTTGCATTATGTTGGTGATGATGAGTGCTTTTAAATCAGTAACCCTATCAACATATTCATTGTTTTTACCCCTTATGTGAAAAGGGGCACAATTGGGTATCGCCCTGTCTTCGAGTATTAGCCATATCGCTGGGATTGCAACAACCAAATCGGATGCTGTAAACGGTATTCAAAGCCATAACTTCATTTGTGATATGATGTAATTATTATTTCACTATTTACTTTTTTTTCACCTCCCAACCTGTTAATTACTGTACATGTACTAAAAAGAAGAATTTGCTTCTTATCCTTTCAATCTTATTTTAAAGACTATAATTTTTCAGACTCCCAAATTTGTATAGAGATCTGGTAGAAAAACAGTGATTTCAGAGACAATTTCCCACAAAATGTAATTTTAACAATGAAAAGTGCTCTCCTGTAGCTAGTTTTCCTTTAAGATTTACAGAATTTATGGTAATTCTGAATCATGGTCCAGTTCTAAAGGTCAAATTTCCAAAAATCATCACAATTTTCTTCACCTCTGTTACCTCCAATTTTGTCAAGGTCCAACCAAATATTGAGTTTTTGAAGACCCACATTTTGAAAAAAATATATACCGTATTCAATAGCCAGCCATGTTGGACAAGATTGATGCATTCCAGTACTACAATGCATTCACCTGTCAATGACTGTGCAATCGCTAAACATGGATCGATTGACAGCTTTAATGTATTGTCGTCCTGGCAGGGCGGATCCAGACCTCCTGGAGGTGGGGTGCCAAGATAGTTTTTATTTTTTGCTTGGATGTAAATGCTGCGTAGCAGCCAACTGCGCCGGCGCTGGGGGTGGGTGCGGGAGAGGGTATCCCCCCTTCCGCGCGAAGCGCGGAGCTTCTGCATTTTTAATCAGGCAATCAAACTTGCACGTAGTCTGAGGGGAAATGTTCATCACTTATATCTTTCATTGTTTCAGGACAATTGATAAGGACTTCGAGTATATAATTTTATAATCACAATTCACATTGGAGTAAAAAGTTCAACGCCGAGGCACGATGGAAGTTTGATATGAATCGGAGAAGGTCAAGATAAAGTGTAAGATAAAGAATTATGTAGCAAGGAACCAGCGTCCTAAACAACTGATCGAGAAGCCTCTATCGGGCTGTCGTAAGGGACGCACCATTGACTTCAAAGGGGGGGGTTGGAAATGGGTGAGGGCAAGTTATTTTTTCGTTGGCTTTTGGAGGCAGTTTTTTTTTCTTGCAAGTCATAGGCTGGATTTGTTTTTTTAATTTTGTATTTTACGTATTTTTTTTTTGGTGGCGGATTGACTCATTCGGTCAGGTTTTTTTTTAATGTTAGGCCCCTCATATTGGGGGGGGGGGTTTTAGGTAATAGTCGGCACCTTGCAAGTAGGCTTATAGCGCGGCAGGGTGGTGCTGCAGAGAGGGGTGTTTTTGTGCGCAGAACCTTTGCAAATCTTTACTTTCCCCAACAGACATTTTCCATGCAATTTGATATAACAAAGCAATGAAATTTCGAATGGGTTCACGTTTATAATGCTTGTGATATTGAGGTATGATCATTTGTAATTATTAAATATAGTTGATGGTTAAGTTTGGTTTGAAATTAAGCATAAAGTGGTTCATTGCAATTTCTAATATCAGCTTGGTCCGGGTGGGTGGCGGTAGGGGGATCCCCCTCCCTCCTCGAAGCGCAGAACCCTGCAATATTGCTTTCCCCAAACCATTTTCCCTGGCGTATGCATTTGACAGAAACAATTGAAATTTTATAAGTGGTTCCCTTAATTATAGGTATATTAGCATTTTTAAAATAGTAAAATAGATGTGATGGGTTAAGTTTTTGTTTGAATTTCATAATGTTCATGGAGATTTCGTATATCAAGCGTCCCTTGGGGTGGGTGGGCGGGAGGGTGGGGGGGGGTTCCCCTCCCGCGCAAAGCGCGGAAACCCTTGCAATGTTCACTTTCCAAAAAACGTTTTTTTTTTTTTTTTTTTTTTTAAACAATTTGAAATTTGCTGATAAGTACGATCAAACATTTTAGAAAGTACAATAGAGTTTGATGGGTAAGTCCTGTTTGAATTAAGCATAAGTGTTCATGTACTTCGTTATCAAGCTGTCCGGGGGGTGGGTGGCGGGAGGGGTGTCCCCTCCCGCGCGAAGCGCAGAACCTTGCAATATTTTACTTTCCAAAACACATTTTTCTCCCCAGTATTGATAAAACACTAAAATTTTATAAGTGGTTCACTTAAAATTATAGGTAGGATTAGCATTTTTAAAAAAGTAAATTATAGTTGATTGGTAAGTTTTGGTGAATTAGCATAAAGTGTTTCATCGAGAGTTCGTATTTCAAGCTGTCCGGGGTGGGTGCGGAAGTGGGTATCCCCCTCCGCGCGAAGCGCAGAACCCTTCAAATATTACTTTCGCAAAACCATTTCCCCATGCCATTTGATCGACAACTTAAATCTAATTAGCATTTTTAAGAAGTAAATATAGTTGATTGGTTAAGTTTTGTTAAGTGGTTCATGCAGAGTTCGTAATCAAGCTTCCTGGGTGGGTGATGGGATACCCCCTCCCGTGGCAAGCGCGGAACCCTGCATATTCGCTTTCTCCAAAACACATTTTCCCAATGCAAATTCGATAGAACAACTTGATTAAGTGATTCACTCTACATGTGGTATTGCTTTTTAATGTTATATAGGTATGATCAGCATTTAAAAAAGTAAAATATTAGTTTTGATGGATTAAGTTTTTTTGAATTAAGGCCATGCCGCGATCGCTATATGGCCTCGTCCCCAGAAGCCCCAATTTTACCGGAAGTGGCAACATTTGGGTAATCAGAAAAAACCAACTATTTTTCTCATTTTTTACCCTGTTCGAAATCTTAGGGCAACGATTTTGGTGTGGAGGTTATTAGGCGAAAATATGCGCCCATTTTCTTGGTCGACCATATTAATTTTACCACAGTACTCTATTGGGTTTACAAAATCATGTTTTGAGAAGCTGTCACAGGCAAAACGGATTGAAATTTCTGCGCGAACTTTACAGATGGGTTTTGGTTGAAGGCCAATCTATCAAGATGAAAACTTCAGATCCTTAAATTCGGGTGCCATCCCCCTTAAGCAATTAAAGTTCTTCCGAGCGTTCGTATATCAAGCTTTCCAAAACACGTTTTCCCAGCAAATTGAGAGAAAGAAAATGTGAAATAACGCTTATAGGTATGATCGCAGTTTTAAAAGGTAAAATATAGTTGTGGGTTAAGTTTTGTTTTGAATTACATGAAGTGCCCATGCAGAGTTCGTAATATCAAGCTGTCTGGGTGCGGGAGTGTTGTGTCCCCTTCCGAGCGAACCTCTTGCGATGTTCGCTTTCCAAACCATTTTTCCCCATGCAAATTTTGATAGAAACAATTTTATATAATGCTACAAAGTAAAATATAGTTGATGGGTTAACATTTGTTATGCAAAGTTTAATGGATATTACGTATATACAGCTGCGGGTGTGAGGCGGCAAAGTACGGAACCCTTGCAATTTCACATTTACAAAACCATTTTCTCATGCTAATTTGATGGTAACAATATTATTTTAATAATGCATGAACCACTGTTTTGCAAAGCAAACTCAAACTGGTGTTCCTGATGTAATTGCCGCAATGCAGCCATGTGCCGCATTTAGCGATGCGGGTGTGGGTCCAGCCGAAACTTTGGATATTAGTTTTCAAGGCATATTTAAATTTCTACTTATCTATTGTTTCCTGGACCTTCATGTTAGTGATTCCTGAAGAGTTTAGCTCTGGGACATATATTGCATACAACACCAGCCATGTGCTACTAGAGTATTAATAGTTGATAACCCAATTTAAAATTGCAAAGTTAATTATAAAAATAGTATTAAAGGCCTACTTTAGTACTTGTAGTAATGGTCTGAAAACTGGTGTAATGCTAATTTGTGATGAAGCACGTCAACCTGGTCAACGTTGTTGGTCACGGGCCGTTTCATACACACGTAACAAAGGTGTACGAAGATTGGTCGTAATGTCAATGTATGACAACTGTGTCGTAATTTCTCAAACCAGAGAAGCCCAACACTTTAATCGGTCGTAATTACCTTTTAAAAACCCTTTTAATAAGGTGCGAGGTTTTTTTATGGAAAGCGGGGAAAGTGATTTTTAATAGAAGAACCTCCACCCCCCTTGAAGTCAAATGTTGCGTCTCTAAATACAATAGTAAATTTGTTGCCAGTGCGTCGGCAGAACCTGAAAGACAGCGCATAACCTTCAAGTCTCCGGGAAATCCGATCTCAGACTCTTGCAACTGTTTGGGGGGGTATGGGGAACTTAGTGGAAGGTCAAATTTGCAATCCTTAACTTATGTCAACCGACCAATTTAAAACAAGGGATGCAGGTCATCAGCTTTCAAGATGGTGCGGAATAAAATAATGAGCAGCATCACATTCCGTCCAAAAATTCCGGCGCCGGGGGGGGGGTGCCAAGGCACCCCCGGCACCCCCCCTGGATCCGCGCCTGAGCCTGGAAGTATTATTTGGTCCACTAACATGGCTGGTGGCTGATGTCATATTGAATACGCTCTATAAAAGTTCACCCAATTGCCCTCAAGGGCCTTTGCACTGCAACCCCGCAAAATTGAGCACTCCCCCCTTCGACAGTACTCTGGAATACTGCCCCCCCCCCACAACCAAAAAAAAAATCAAAGTGATATTCATAATTAGAACAAACTTATGTACAATGCACATATAACCATAGAGTGATTTCGTGTTTTGAAAGAAAAAAAAGAATGAAATAATTGGCTCAAATAAATCCTTTCAGGTATAAGTTCAAAGTGTCAAATTACAGCCATAATTGACCATATTCCTGGCAATTGATTTAGACTACATAGTGCATTTGACCTGGAGTTGGTTCCTTCCTATCCCATTGCCCATAAACCTATAACCGCCATTAGACTGCAAATTGTATCTATAGAAGCTATAGAGGGCGAAGTATAAAATCATTACGCTCTTTGTTGGATACGATCTAATTTTTTTTCTAGCTGCGTTTAAAATAACCAGTTTCTTAGACAAATGCTTAAACTGCTTAGTTTGATATGGGTTTTCTTTAACAGAATATAGTGACAATAATATATTAACCATTGTTCTTTTCTGTATATGTTAAGGTTATAGCGTCTCTTAGAATTAATAATAATATAAAAAATAATCATAATAATATTTAATTCCTTTTTTGCTTAAACCGTGTTAAATGACCGATTCTTAGACAACCGTGTTGCAGTGTATAAACCATACCGCATTTTTTCTGCTAACAGGTGATGACGGTTTAGGGAGATGCCCTGACCTCTCATCACACACCAACGCACACACACGCACACAAACCACACAAATCACGTGATAATAGATTGGTGACTTTTCTTTTGTAAAAATAGACACACAAGACTCAAATTAGACACAGGCAATGAACAAATAAAGTGGATACATTAGTAAGTAATGAATCACACATTAGTACTGTAGTTAGCACGCACACACATGACACAGACACACATACACATATACTTGCACATACACATACACATTCAGATCTGTCGGGGCCCTCAAAATGAGAGAACTAGGAAAAAACGAACAATTGCAGTATGCTTTGGTATAATGTAATGCAAACAAAAGTCAATTGGTATCAGGTTGTGAAAACACAGTGATATTTAATTAGCAAGGATGAAATGGATACAGTTAGCTCTGCAATACACAATGTTGCTTTATTTGGGACCCCATACACCTTGCGTGATCTTAACTACTTTACCAAAGACCATCAGTCAATGGCAACTACTCTTTAGACATTTGTTCCCTTTGTGGAATTGCATTCTACTATGGCAAATGGAATTCCTCCTGAACACGAACATTTCACTTTCTGAACTTTCGAATACGCCATGACGTCATTCGCCACTTCAGGCCAGAAAGAACAGACCTTTTATCAGAAGCGAACTTCTTGATCGATAATGAAGAGTGAAAGGTTAAGTGTGATAAAGTCTGTTAATTGAATTCAAATGGATTTGTCAAATCTTGCAACTACTGTTAGGTAGTGAAATTTCCGCGTACGATATTTTCGCAATTACCTGTTTTGCCAAATACGCGAGAATTAAATTTCACGTCATTGACATCAATACAATACAATCTATTGGAAAAAGTTATTTTCGCGAGTTTTTATTTGTGGTGTTTTTATGTTCCTTCGCAAATTGTTCGAAATAACAACCGCGCGAAAAGGGCCACGGAGCAGGACAGAGAGCCCGAAACAAACACAGGAGGCGAAAAGGGACGAGGCGGGAGGCGGTTGTATCATGACGGACCCAATGCTAAAGCCGAGGAGCGCAATAGTCGTTTCGGGATTGTCCATCAGCCAGGCGGGGAAAGGAGGGCGTGAGTGAATGACTTTGAAGCAACTCAAAGGCCGAAGGCTATTAATTAGGCTTGGCTAGCAATAGGGAGTGACCGATGGTGTTTTCTATTGGCTGTCGGTTGTTTATGGATATCGGGATTATCAGGTAGACTTGTTGTTATTCGGGAAGGGGCAATAATAGTTATGCTCTCAAAAACAATTACCATTTGTGCATGTAGATTTAATTTTCTGGTAGAAATAGTTGCCAAAGATGGACTACAGAAATATGATATTCTGTATGGGTTTATTCTGTATGGACTTATTCATTCTTTAAAGCTATTTTACAGTATGAGGAGGAGAGTCCTTAATCTATTAAAGGATTTCACAAGCATTCTTATCTGCAGTCCAGAGTGGTATGTCACAGCTTTTTTACCCAGACAAATTGGTCTCTTTTATTTTTAGAACAATTTTAAGCAGTGGCGATACAATTTTGACACTGATATAAGTAGCAAACTCAAGAGCTGCATCTCTGCAAAAAACATAAAAATCCATTGCCGTAATCTTGCCTTATAGTCTTCAAAGGTCAGAATTTTAATGTTTTAGTACCCTCTATATGCCCATTTTTTCCTAAAGACATGCAAATCTAGATTGTCAACAAAATCACATTGTCCACAATGAAATTCTTATAAATTTACACATGATTAGTCGTGGCATATATAATCCAAGTTTGGTTGGCAAAAAGTGTGGAGCCTTGATTTTTTTTGTTTTTTTTGATTTTTTTCACATAAAATAAACTTTTCAAACAGCTGTGTATGTGTAGACAAGAATATGACAGTACTAGTTTCAAGGATTTATATAACACTTATCCATCTAACCATCCAGACAAATTGTTGGAACACTTTGCCAGTATTTCTCTAACCCCCCCAGCGAAAGCATTCTGCTTTAAAGGTTCAACAAGAGATTTTGCGGCACCAAAATATTGTGGGTGTCATAATAGTAAATTTCTATGATTAGACACTCAATAGATTTTTAGCTTGTATTTGGCTTAGAAATATCTAAAAATAAAAAAAAAAGGTGATGTATTTTGTATATGCTTATATTTTCAATATAAACATAGACTAATTTTGTATTTGCTCCTGTACGAAAATTAAGAATTTCACAATTTTTGTACAAGAAGAACATTTCTCAGCTGAATGCCTTTCAGATGGGGATTTTTTGATAGAAAGCTTTACATCAAGAAAATTCCGTCCTTTCAATTTTTTGGGACACCTGATAAGTGAAATCTCTCTTTGCACTTCAAATGTCCTACATAATGTAATCACCACATGGATCAGTGGGTGTGGGAGGTTATTTGAAGAAGTTGAGAAAACAGATGAAAAAATATATATTATACACTTTCCTTAAACTCTCCACTCTTCCTCATCACTTAGCATATTAGAACAAGTGTTTCTATCTACCCTAATATGTCTGATATTATAGATATAATCTTTTACAAAACTATTGTCCTAAAAGCATGATAGTCAAGAACACGAAATTACCGAACCACAGCAAGCAGGCAGAAAAAAACAATTGTGTCACAAAAACCAAGTGAGGGGATTTCCCTGATCTGAGAAAACAAAGGAAAGCTTTGTACAATCACATGCACTGTAAACTGTTTTATAGAGCAGATTTACATTGTGCAAGTTGGTGATAATCGGTGCAAATAACTTATAATTGATTGTTGCATGGAATTACTATTAACACCCTAATCCTTATTTTCCTAACCCTAATATAAAAGGACATGGAACCATATTCTGATGATATTATCGCATGTGCGAAGTAAGATGGTTTGTAAGTATTTATCTTTCCCTTTGGTGTCAGGTCTCTTGAATGGTTTCTTCACTGAAGAACCATTTCAAGAGCCATCTGACCCAAAGATGTAGCTAATGTAGTCTGATAGTATACAAATATTGACTGCATGATGGACATAGTCAAAACTATTGACCCTATAATCTTGAGACAATGCTATTTTCCCGAAGCAAAGTTGAGAGAAAGTGGTTACAGTCTCGATATCACCGAGGGTTACAGGCCTAATAGGTTTTTACCATTTTGTGCTTACATGAGTAAGCACTCCTAACCCTTCTATCTAACCCTAACCTACTGCCCTTTTGACTTAGTTCATGACACTAATGCTAGACCTCATTCGTTCGTCCAAAGTAAGTTATCCTCAATAGGATATCAATAATCATAGCACTGATTCCACTTGAAGCATTTCAGAAATTACTCTTGTCATTTTTCAAGAAAATTCTTCAAAACGTATGGCAAATTAGTCAGCCTGCTATGAACCTTAGATTTCCAGTTGGTGAGAATTCAGATTCGCCGGAGCTAATCTCAATAAATAGTCCCAAATGCGAGACAAACAGCGCATGAATTGGTCAATGATTTAATGGCTCATCTACCTGATAGCTCGCACTTCCTGCCAACCAGCCTATTTTATTCCAAAATTAAACCGAGAAAGTGTTGTCATTCACTTGTATGATACAGCGTGTTTGAAAAATGTTCATTAGTGGTCGTGTTTACTCGAAGTGCTATTGCAATTACCCATGTTTGGAACATGGCTACATGAGAAGGAAAAGTGAATGTTTTGGTTTTCAACTTTATCATGATGCCTACGTTGAATGTGGCACCTTGTGTGACCGCAAAAGTTGAGTGTCCATCAAAACTGTCCGCTGGCCATTGCTGTTAAGACTGCCAATGAATGCCAAAGTGTATTCTAAACTCCTTAACCTTTTGTGTTCCAAGGCACTGGGAGGCTTTTAGTATTAAATGCCATGTGCCAAAAAATCTCCTCTTAGGAGGGAGGCATGTTTCATCAAGAACTTTTTTTTCAAATATATGAGTGTTGCAATAATATAGGCAGTCAATATTAATACTGCTTGCACCTGTAAGATTGTATGGCTTATCCGTGTATTGCTTATTTGTACACTGAGGTTTGCTTATACTCTGAGACATAATTTCTTGTACATAACAAATGTGCGCGTTGATCATTGGTGTGTACTGTGGTCTACGTTCATCAGATGGTGCAGCAACCGTTTTGCAGGGAAGGGCCTGGCGTACGTTCTAAACTGTCCAAGAAATTAAGAGACGAGTTAGTTCTAAGTATACACATATAGTGCTTGGAACACTCATCTCCCCTCCCCCACCCAACCTTAAACCCAAAATTTTTAAACAAAAGGAAAAGAACATATCACTAGGTTGACATTTCTATCCTCAATCTCTTTTACTAACAGTTTCTTCTTAGAGACTATACATCATCACTGTCATCAGAATTACTGATGAATACAACGAAACTGAAGGCTTGTAGCACGATGTTTGCAGCAAGACACAAAATGAATTGTTTCAATGAAGCCGAAATTCAAATTGGGGTTTTAAAGATTGTTGTTGGAAATTTTTGCAATTCATTGGTCAACCTCAATTCCTGAAAAAAAACCATCGGCTGTCCGCTAGGGTAATATACCCGGGTAGTCCATTATATTGTCCTTCCAAGCAACCAGTTTTAGCCTGGGGGTCATCACTCTAGTTTCAGTCGAGAAACCTGTTTTTTGTTGGACCTTAAAGTAGCGGTATGCTAACACGTTTTGCAAATAGGGACACCTACTTTTTCAGTGGCCATGCATTTTAGGATTGTTGTCCCTGTTAAATGCATTCAGGATATGATTATGAAATGCTGCCTGTGTGTGGTGTGTAGTGTGGTGTTTGCACGCACATGTATGTGTGTGTAGCATCTGTGTAGTGTCATGTTTATTTATGTGCATGTGTGTAAGTGCACATGTGCGTGTGTGCATGGGGTGTATGTGTTTTGCAATATGTTTGTACAGTGTATGTGTGCATGTTTTTGTGCGAGTGTGAATTTGGCAGGGACATAAATTAAACATCCACATTAATGACTTTGTAAATTATTAACATGATGTTTTTCAATCTATATTTATTGGATTAAAGCAATTGACTACACTAATGATGATTTAACAAAAATTTTCTATGATGGCCTATTGGCAAGGTGTGCTGTCATGTCACCATCATGTCGGCCATATGGACAAAAAAAACATTGAACATATCTCAATAGCTTCTTGGTCAATATGGTATTTGGCATTGGTGTATGTGTTTTACCTGGATTCGAGTGATTTAAGACACTAAGACTACTAAGATGGGATTTTCATATGTTATAGAGTATGATTTTTAAAATGGTTTTTGAGTTGTAAGCCTTTGTGAATCTGATGAAATGTCAGATAAAGCAAGGAAAATTTGACTAGCTGCACATTCAAAGTGCATGCCTGCACTCTCTTCAACAGAGTCAACACTCCCTTGCTATTTGGTATGTAAAATGAGAAGGGGATAATCCGTAATGAATTAAATAGTCCGATGCTAAAAGCCTTGTCCCCAAGGACCGCAGATTTTACTGGAATGGTCAACATTTTGGTATCAGACGAAACTACTATTTTTTCTCATTTACCCTATGAATTTTGGCCTACAGATGTTTGGTTTGGATGTTTTCAGCGAAAATATGACCCTTTTTGGTCGGCCAATATTAATGTTACATAGTACTCTATAGGATTAACAAATCATGTTTTGAACTCTCCCTCAAAATGGGTTGAAATACCAGTTGCAAAACTTTACAGCTGGGATTTTGGGGTAGTAAAAGTCCCATTCTATCAAGATGAAAAATTTATAGACTTACAGTGCGGTGTCCACTTTAAGAACCTTCCCCAGGGGCAGAAATAAAGAAAATCCAGAAGGGACAGTCTGTAGAAAAAAGTTGTTAACTCAATTCCTTATAATGGGACATTTGTGTGCCTGTCTCGCATATGAGCAAATGTTTTTTGGTGTGTAACAATTGGTTTCAAATTTTATTTGCTATTGACACTATTTGCTTCTGGTTTTTGTAAAGGTGCAAGAGAGATTTCAAATGACTGGTGTCCCTAAAATGTGAAACTTCTGATTTTTTGTTCTGGTGTAAAGCTCTCTATCAAAAATATGCTCATCTGAAAGGATAAGCTGAAAATTGTTTTCTTGTTAACAAATTTGTGAAATTTCTAAGTTCGTATGGAGCAAATGCGAAATTCAGCCTATGATTTTTATTGAAATGTAAGCATATATACAAATCACATTTTAAGTTATTCGTAGCCAGGCAAATAAAAAGTAGGGAATTATTGATGTTTATCGATATGAACTCACTACATATCACAGACAAAATATATGGATGGACTGAAATCTCTTGTGGCATCTTCACTTGTTTTACATGACATTGATCAATTGGGTACCAGTTATGGTAGTTTGAAAGTCCATTTTCCACATTATTCAGGGTGGGGCTAGATTGAAGGGGTGTCCAAAACCTTCTTTAATTTGCAAAAATTGGGAAAAAAGAGTGAGGAGGGAAAAAGAAGAGAAAGGAAGAAGTTGGAAAAATTTGCCTAAAAGTTATGCACCAAATTGCATCATTTGTGCTGTTCTTTCAAAAATATCTAACTTATAAAGGGACCATCCCCTTGAGACACCCCCTTCAACGCCAACACTGATGCATACCTAGCCTAACCCAACCCACTATAACCAAAATACCCTGGTGCCACCCCTGCCATTATTTCAATTGTTGAAGAAAGAAAGAACATATATTGTGCTATTGTTTTTTTTTTTTTTTTTTTTTTTTTTTTTTTTTAAAATTAGGTTAAAAACGCGTGTTTTTTTGTTTTTTAAAATTGTGTATTTGTGTTTCCAGCAAAGCTTTCAAATACCCATATGACCGTGTTCTATTTTTCCCAAAATTTAGGGAATTTATTGTATTTATGGGGGCAAATGTCCAAGTCCTTTTCTTATTCCAGTATTATATTCTGGAACAGAAGTTGTATGTGTCTCATGGCAATCATTCTCCAGTATTTTGAAGAAGAAATAGGCCAGAAGAAATTGAAATTCACCACACATCATTAAGCGGACAAGATTGCTCAATCAGGTAAGCGCTCGACTCCAGTGTCCGCTAGCCCTGTGGATTTAAGCCTATCTTGTCTTTCACTGGACAAGAAACTAACCACTTGGTTTGTTCTCAATTTACCCATGCGATTTTGGGGGTGTGGTCCCGGCTGCGATGGGTATCTCGAGGTATGTATTGCTGATAAGGGAACGCGCTGATCCCGATCTGTTGCATCCCTTGCACATGATGCTAAATTGTTTATGGTTAGGTTGGGCCACAGTGATCAGTGGCATTTGTTGAAAATGCTTAGAGGCCAATTAGCATAAGGCGCTATATAAATCTATGCTAATATTATTATTATTATGATAAAAACCTGTTGTTTTGTTTCCTAAAGTGAATTTAATAAAACCTGTGTTAAGTTCATCTATAAAAAACTGTTTAACTTTTAAAGGGGATTTCATGATCCACATCCTGTCCCCCCGACCTACTCAACAAGCTTGCAGATTGTTAATCATCTGAACTGTTGGGCATGAGTATAGCACAAAAACGAACTTCTCTTGTGTAACATCATTAAATCATATGAAAAGCACGCACTGCTAATAGAATTAACCCTTGGTTGGGTCACTTGTATAGAGCTATACCAAAGACAGAAAGCTTGGCCCTGGCCTTGGCCAAATTCTCAAATTACATTTCATTCTCATTTTGCCTCATAATAATTCGTAGACACTTCGTGCAATTTGTGTTGCAATAGATAAAAGTCCATATTAGCGAAAAGTCAGTGTTTTTAGTTCTGAAATGTCTTGAATGATAAATATACTGGACATTTGCTAATATGAACAAGGGCAAAACCACACTTCTTCAAAACATTCCCATCCACTGACATCGTTCATTATACCGTTTTGCTAGTTTCGATCTTTTCGTGCTGTACATTAAATTGACATGGACTATCGGAACATGTGTCTCAGCGCATCGGATAGTTTTTGTTTCCCCCTGATTGTACATGCACGACCCCATGCATACTGGTTGTGAAATAGATCACACGACAAACATTATGCATGGTGCTGGGTGGTGTGACGTCGTATTAGCACAACGTGGCCTTGCTTGTGGTGGTTGAGTATTTGGAGTGTGCATCGCAATGGAAGTAGTGGGCCGGCGGGCGCACAAAACATGACTCATTTATAAATTTGTTGAGTGTCCGTAAAAGTGTGTTCGTTCTAGTGTGTGTGTGCCAAATCTTAAATGTATATTTGATCTACTCTACAAGAAATTCACAATTTTGTGTGTTCTGTCGTAAAACAGACAGAATTACAAACACAGTGGTCTATGGGGCGCATGTTTGAACATTCGACCCATTTAACATCAAAGTGCCCATCAAAATCAACTGAGATTTGTGAGAAATAACCTTTTCTTGAGGATATCTTGTGAATTCATAAAAAATGAAGGTGTGGCCTATGCGAAAAAAGCATGGTTTAACCATGGTTAACCATGGTTAACCATGAGGTTTTGACCATGTCAAAACATGGTTAGCAAGTTTTTGAAAAATGGCACTCCACGGCCAACCATGGTCAAAACATTCAAAGGACCATAGGTCACATCTGGTCAAAAACTCTGCATGTTTGCAATGGTAGGCAGTGGTGCCATTTTTCAAAAACATAGCAAACATGGTTAATTTGGCCAGGTTTAACCATGGTTGACATGGTCACTGTTGGTGTTTTTGACCAGTGGTGACCGTGGCGTGCCTATTTTTCAAAAAAACATGTTAACCATGGTCAACCGGATCATGTTTAACCATGAGTTGTCCATGATCAACCATGGAGACAATGCGGCCATTTTTAAAAAACATGGTAACCCTCCCCCCCCCCCAAAAAAACATGCGTATGGTTTTACACCAGTTTATACACCAGTAAGTTCCTATCTTATGTTCGGTTACGTTTATTATATAGTGACAGAAAATCGAACTTACTGATTCGGGATTTGAACCGGGGGACCTTTGTATTACAAGACTGATTGATTACCAGTGAGCTAACCTATCTTGCTTGATAACAAGAGGCAAAATTATATATATCAAGTGTAAAAAAGTGCAAAACAGTATAACAACACACTAAGTAAAGACTAAAGACTCGAGAAAGAAAATGGCGAACCTACGTCCAGAGCTTCAACAGTGGTTGAAAAAAATCTGAAAACCTCAGGAAATCCCTGTATCGCAGTGAAAACAATGCACTGAAAGTGATCATGGTCAACCATGGTCAACCATGGTCAATGAGGTGATAAACATGCTTGACCATGGTAGAAGTAATCATGGTCAACCATGGCCCACAAGGTGAGGACCATGGCTGACAATGCCAGCCATGCTAAGCATGGTTGACCACGGTATACCATGGGGACCATGGTAACAACGGTTGGACCATGGTCAAGCACCAGGCGATCATCGCTGACCATAGTAACCATGGTCAGCCATGTCTTGACCATGGTTTGACCAACAAGAATGTGTTGTGGCACATATCTATGTGTACTCATCAGTGCATTGTGGGAGTAGAATGTACAGATTCAAAAAAAAATTTCACAACTTATTGGGCCATAGGGACACTTGAAGTGACCCTGGTCAACCATGTCAACATTGTAAATTTCCTAACTGCAGTGACCATGGTCCAGACACACGCTACTGAACAGTGACCATGGTCGACAATTACGGCCACTAAGTGTCATGTCAACCATGGCTAGACAATAAATCAGTTTCCTATTTAGTGGACCATGTCAGACCATGGGTACTTGAAGTGAACATGGTCAACCGTTGGTCAGCATGGGTCTACCCTTGTTCAATGCATGATCAGACTGAGTTTATGGGGTTAGTGACCATGGTCAGTCACAATTCACTGAAGTGACCATGGTCAACCAGGTAAAACCCTGGTAACCATGGTCAAATGAAGGTGATAAAAATGGTTGACCTGGTTATACTTGAAGGACCATGGTCTCAACCATGGTCACGTCAGGTGATAGTGATAATATGACTAAAAGCAGGTCGACCAATGGTTCTACCATGGGGACCATGGTTGACCATGCAAGCCACCATGGTGATCATCGCTGCCATATCAAACTATGGTCAGCCATGTTTAACATGGGGTGGATCATGGTTGCCATGCTAGCACGGTTGACATTTTCGCCTAGGCAGGATCACGAAATGCCACCTTTTTAAACAATGATTTTTCTCTGTGCAATGTAGAAAAAGAATAGAGCAGGCTCTGGCTTTTAGAGTGTTTTCGTATGCAGATACAAAACTTTCAATAGTGTGCAAGAAACTTTAACTTCTTACAAATAAAAAATGAGGAGCAACCTTTTTTTTAAAACCTAGAACAATAGGTTGTAATATTTTTTTTCTAACCTTATTTTGTCATCCATATTCATCATATACAGTGAGTGAGATGAATTCTAACAGTAAATCCATTACAAAATAGTACAAATATGAAAATGACTTTGACAGGTAAAGATACATTTTCTTCATTACCGAGATCTAAGACTCACTCCTTTTGTTTTTGCATCAACTAAGAAATTTCAAGGCTGACAGGCATGTATGTATTTGTTAAAGATTCATAATCATTATTCAAATGAAATGTTACCAAAAAGCCACATAGGGGGTGGGGGATTTTTTTTTTGTCTAGAGTATTTACAATGTGCAAGGTAGTGTAGCCATGATTTATCCAATTGCAATGACTGAAGAATAGATTATGAAACATGGTAGTGTTTTGGGGGAAGGTTTGAAAAATTTGAAAAAAACATTCCGGGATCAACACCTGTGAAAAATATCAAAACGCTACTGTGGATATTTATGAATGGTGGAGAACACATGGGAAGCCAACAGTACAAAATGGCACACCTGTGTTTCTATTGATGATTCATTTGAGGCATTTTTCCTGCAGGCAATGCAAAGAGGTATTAATTGCTCAAATTACAGGGTTCTGTCAAAACTAACAAAAGTTATTAAAATGCGTACACTCTTCTCTGGGAGTTTCCATAACCATGACCCATCTGACACACCTGTTTCTGACACACTTATGAATTCGGAAACCCTTTAAGGAAGAAGCACAGGTTTATTCAGTTAGGTGAGTTTACGGATTCTAAGAGTTGTCAGAAAAAGTCCCCACATGTGTTCAGCTGAGTCAGGTTTGAAAAATCCCTCTTCTCTGGGCAACCTTTACCTTTCATTCCAGTTATAAGAAGGAAAAACTGACACACCCATCAAATGAGACACATCCACATGCAAGAAAGGCCCTAAAAACACATCATCGACTTTCGAGTTGCATTGCTTTCAGTTGAATTCAATGAACGATTGAATCAATGTCTACAGGAATGTCATCACCATGGTCTTTCTTTGCAACGATGAGGAAGTTTCCATAACCTTGACCCATTGACACACCTTTTTGAGCACACTTTGAATTCGAAACCCTTTACGGAATAAAGCACAGGTTTATCAGTTAAGGTTTCCAAATTCATAAGTGTGTCAGAAAAAAGTGTGTCAGGTTACAGAATAAACTCCCGAAGCTGACCCACTGAGAAGCCATCTCTAAGGTAAAAGGTGGTTCTGATTTTTGTGTATAAAGTTTTCATCTTAATTGGAGGAAAATTGACCCAAACCCCATCTGGCACGTTTTGTGCCAAAGTTTCAATCCATTTTGATGTAAGAGCTAAAGGGTGATTTTTGTAAGCCTCCATGCGTACTGTGTAACCGTTAATATTGGTCAAACTAAAATGGGGGCAAATTTTCGCTCATAACATCCAAAAACCAAATATCTTTTCCGCCTAAGATTTTACAAGGTTAATGAGAACAAAATAGTTGGAGTTTGAGATGGCACTGAAAGCAATTAGCCAGAGATATAAATAGAAAAAAAAAAATAATAGCTGCCATATGAGGAGTCTCCTGGTATGGTCAGGACAAGCTTAAATGTGACAAAGGCCTGTATGTGTTATTTCCAAATATAAAACTGGCATTAAATTAGTATTAGTAAAAAAAGTAGTATCGTTATGTGTCTTGCAACCACTTTTCCAAATTTAGCCACATACTAGATCCAGGTTCTTGCTTAATAAATATGATATTTGATTGGCTGAGGTGGTAAGCACATACTTGGCCATGTCATTGGGATCAGGGAGTCATTGAGAGTCACATTGCCATTTGTGTCGGTGATCATTAGGGTAGGAGGAGGCCATCAAGTTACTGGGACATAACTATCAATTCAGTTAGATGTCAGTGGTCATGTAGGGTCAGATTAGATCAGAATAACGTAAAGGTTCACGGGCATTCAAGCATTAAAAGAATATTCGGAGATCAAAATGAACATTTGGTTGAAAAGGCCATCCATCTTAAAAAGGTCAGTAATGACCTCAATGGCCCATCTTAGAGGACAAAGCTCCTTCAAGATGCTCAAATGTCATTCAGAGGCAGCCATTTGGGGTAAGGTTTCATTGAGAAGTCCAAGGATGCAATGGGATATACAATGATTTTGTCATGCGCTCTAATTGTTGTGCAGTAGGCTTGATAGAATAAATGGCAATATTCTCTTTGCCAATTGGGACTTTTATATGAAACGTATACCCAAATTTGACTTAGTGACTTCAGTCCACTTTCTGTAATGTGACAGGAGGAGATTTTTTTGAGGATACAATTTTTTCCAATTGCACTGGAACACTGTAGACCACTACCGAGATGTTTCGAAGGTTTATAAAACAAACCCAGAAGTACAAAAGAAAACCGCAAACCTTGTTTGTGAGCTTGCCTGCTACCGTAATCATCCCATAGGAAACCATGTTTGAGATTTCTTTTGTGGCATGAAAGGAAAATACTAAATCATCATCTTATTACATATAAAGAGGCCGTTATTCGGCCCGGGTATTAAGCTTATTCATTCAGGTGCTGTGATATAATTTAATTTGGAAGCATTCCAAAATATGCAAAAAACGGGTTCGACAACAAATGGGGGCACTCTTTTGGAACTGTCTCATGTCTCTTAAAGGTTTTTGTTTCTTGGGGGGACCCCATGATATCCTGACCAGAGAAGGATTAACCTTCAAATCCATTTTTTTCAAAGAGTGTGGGTAAACACCTATCATTTTAATGGTTAAACCATTCAAATGTCAGTACATAGTGAATGCAACATTAAATATGGTTATTTACTTCTACCATTAGAACCAGTATGATACATGAAATCGGAACAATGGCCTTTAATTCTAGATTATTTTTGTCTTTAAGTGTCTAACAGTGTTTTTATGTTTATAAATAGTAGTAGTCTTATGAAAAAGCACGCTGTGCTACCAAAATCAACTGAACAGTGGCTATACTAGTGTATTAACTGAAACATTTTCATTTATTTGATGACTGTGAAGGTAAAACCTGTGGAAAATTAAAGTCAATCTTCTCATTCTCAAAAAAGATTACTTCAAAAAATAAAAATTTTTTGTGTCCTCTGTAGAGGGCACATAGGGGGTGCTTGGTAGTGTGTTTTTGGTACCACGCCAACTTCTGTTGGCGAGGGGGACTATAGAATGCTCTTCGTCCGTGCGATGTGTGTGGTGGGTGTGTCCCACGTGGTATCTTTGGATCTAAGCAAGCGTGGATGGGTGTCATCTTCGCAACATAGATGTATCTCATACGCGTGGCCTGATATGAAGTGGTCATGTGTCACTGGGTCAAGGTCAAATTATGGTCAAAAATAGGGCTATAATTGACTAATAACCTTGTTAAACACGATATCTTTTTATCTAAGAAGTATGGTTTTGTCCATCTTCGCCCATAGATGGTGCGCAAGTAGGCGGCGGATGAGTGTCGGAGATGGGTCAGGTGGCATGGGTCAAAGGTCAATATGGTCAAAAATAGCGGTAAATTGCTACAAACCTTGTAAACACGATATCTTTTTATATAAGCAAGTAGGGGTTTTGTCAATATTCGCACCATAGATGTGCGCAAGTAGGCGGAGGATGAGTTCGGAGATGGGTCATTGTGGCATTGGTCAAAGGTCAAATATGGTCAAAAAAGGGGTCAAATTTGGTCAAAAAATGGGATTAAATTGCTATAAGCCTTGGCAATTGTGGCAGGAGGATGAAAAGTGGTTGGGTTGTGGTAAACATTCAGTGCGAAAAATTGAAGGTCATGTCAAGGTCATGCGGGGTCATTACAAGGTCAATGGAAATATAAATTCTAAGCCTTGTCAAAATTGTGTGGTAGGATGATGGGGATGAAAATTGGTGGGTGTGGTCAACATTAGTTGCCAAAAAATTGAAGCGTCATTTCAAGGTCATGTGGGGTCTCAGGTCAAAATGGGAGGAACATGCTGTAACCCTTGGCAATGTGGTAGGATGATGAAACTTGGTGGGTGTGGTCAGACATTCACTGCCAAAAAATTGAAGGTCATTTCAAGGTCATGTTGGGGTCATCAAGGTCAAAAATCACTAAGTATGAGGTAGGATGATGCGGAAACTTGGTGGGTGTGGTCAACAGTCAGTGCAAAAAATTTTGATGCCTTTTCAAGGTGACGTGGGGTCATCAAGGTCAAACCACTAAGTAGGTGGTTAGGATGATTGAAACTTGGTGTGGGTGGTCAGCATTCAGTGACCAAAAAATTGCCACGGTCATTCAAGGTCAGGTGGGGCTCATCCAAGGTCAAATCACAAGTATGTGGTAGGATGAGAAATCTTGGTGGGTGTGGTCAACATTCAGTTCCAAAAATTTGGATGGCCTTTCAAGGTAGTGGGGTCATTCCAAGGTCAAAATCCATATCACATGGTAGTATGGTCATGAAAATGACGTGGGTGTAGTAAGCATTTCATTGACCAAAAATTTGGCGGTCATTTCAAGGTCAAGTAGTAGGGTCATCTAAGGTCAAATAGCTACAAATAGTTGTATGGTCAATTGTACTCACAAATTGATTACCGTTCAATTGCAACTACTATGGCAGCAGCCTCAGTTGTTTGAGAACAACTTATTTCATCACAATTCTCCCGTGATCTTAAAATTATATTTCCCTCATTACTATCGCGATCGGGCGGGGGACCTTTGGGTTCGAGAACCGCCTTGTTGATTGGTCTGTGATCTTTGGTATAAATGTTAACCCTAATCTTAATTAATGATCATGTTTCCACATACATGCCCACATTTTTGTGGCTTGCATTGGAATATTCCTGGGGTCATGCCCCACATGTTACCCTCTCAAGAATGGGGGCCAGGGTCATTTGAGGTCATGGCCCACAAAATGGTCAGATTTCTCAAAATGCTTGGTGTTTCCCCATGGGGTCCATCATTTTCAGGACTCTGGGATACCATGGTCATTGGGTAGTGTCCAAATAGTTGATGACATCAGGTCATCATGGGTGACCTTTGTCCCCGTTCTGTAACTGCCGGCAGATGACGTATTTTCTTAAATAGGCAATCAGGAGGCCTTCATAACCACCACAGTGCAACCCCTTAAGCTGTAATATTTGAGACCTTTCGTAGAGTATCAGAAGCAATATGAGATACAATTACATTTCTCAACGCTAGCTCTAGTATTTGGCGTTGCTTTATGAATTGATGAATGAACACTTGACAACAGTCTTATAGGGTAATAATAAACATGATACAGTAACTGACGGGTGAAGGACAAATATGATTACAATATGCTATGACATACGCTCTCCGATTTGTACACCTACAAGTAAAATACCCATTTCCAGAAGTCTATATCAACCTCATGGACTTGCAGGCTATTTAAGGTGAAAACCTAAGTAGGACTTTTACATTTTAATGTTCGTAAATTATTTACTACAAACTTGACTGTAGCAGACACACTGACTGTGTTTAAGGGGTGAGTGGGAACCTGTAACTATCATTCAACACATGTAAATAATTGGTGTGAGATCCTATGAAAAACACTGTGTGCTCATACACGTTGATATTGTGGTTAAAGCCTACCAGCACATGCACATTTTTTAAGAGTGCCCCCAATTTTCAAAATTTGAGATTTTTCACAGTTGTGTGTAATTCTTTATTTCCAAGTTGGTCACTGCATTTAGTCATTTCCATAACATTTTTATATAAACAAGTATTAAATTCAGGTTTCCAATTGCAGTGTATAAATGTTATGGACCTATTTCCTGTCATAAAGGGAAACGTTGCAATTGTTTTTGAATATATATTGAAAAAATTGTAACCTTCAAAAGTGTAAACACCTCCAAAAAATATAATTTTAGGTAAAAGCTGCAACTGTCATGGTATTTTTAATCAACGTGCTTCAAATACTACTACCTTCAGATCAGAGAGGGGAAGCAAACTATCGTAGGTCAATAATAATACAGAAAGAATGCTATTGATGCATACATTCCATGCTATGAGCATTAAATACTAGTGTTACGGAAAATGACAAAGCATTACCCATTCAATTACAGAAATGCCATGTTACGGAAATGACCAACCTCATTACGGAAATGACTTTTTTTTACCTTTTTTTAATTATTATAAGTAATATGTAAAAGGTGTATTTTTCAATTGTTGATCATTTGTATTTCTTAATTATTAAATTTAATTGACACTCTTGGCCAAAAGGCAAAACAGTACTTCGAACATTGTGTTACGGAAATGAGCGTTACGGAATGATTGCCTAAACAAAATGTCAGTCTAACGTCGTTATATAGCAATGCTAGGCGTGAAAATTGAGCTGCATCAGTGACACGTTACAAAGCCTTTTTGCATACTTATCACAAAAGTACAAATATTTAATTATTCAGTTTGTTCTATAGCGTACGGGGGGAAATGGAATGACCCTGAATAAAGTACGCATGTGTCATTTATGAAAGTAGCTGTTTTTGGTGGATTATCATTACAAATTCTGGAGAGAAACCGTACTCACCGGTTCTTCGTATTCTGGCGCCCACTGAGAGAGAGTTTTAAGTTTTTCTATTCTATTTTCCTTATCGTCAGTGGTGCATCGAAGGCTTGTTACGGCAATGACCAGCAAGCATTATCGGGACAGAAAAATTCTATCAAAATTAGAAATTTTTCAATCTTTAATGGAATGTGGATATTTTTTTGTATTTATATATAGATATGTTAACTTATTTTCCACTGGTATCTAAAACCTATTTCCTAGAAAGAAAACGATAGGAACCCAATTTTTGCAACAATTGGAATTTTCACGCGTAAATATCAGGACATCGATTTTCCAGGGGTCACACTATGCTGTATTTCTCTGAGATTCCATGATTTTATTAGGGATTATTATAATTTATATAAATACACAAAAATAAGTCTCACAAACAATATTTTTCCATTTATATCTCTTCGAAAGTATAGGGACAGAAGTAGACACTTTGCGAAGAATAACCCGTAAACACAAAATAGTACACTTTTGTCTGTTTTCATTAGTTGTTTGCTGCATCTTATATCTTTTATCATGAAGACAGCATTTGGGCACAATATTAATCAGGAACGCGCTTCCTGTTGGCCAACATATTTGTCAACGCCTGTACGTTAATTTATCTAAGTAAGAATCTGGCAGGGAGGGTAGGACATGCTCTGCTCAATTTGGGCATTGGGGGATTTCCAAACGGTAATTTAGGAACTGCTACGTGCATAATTACTATGGCAGTCTCGGTCCGAGTGGCATTACAAAATCAGCTCTTAAACTTTGTTCAACAAGTTTAAGAGAATATCATGATAATTTACAAGTACAAAACATCCGTCAAGGTAGTGGAATTTAACCTCGCTGAAAAAACAGTGCAATTTCTAATAACGGTCATAGATTTAAATATTCTGGCCAGGCCTAGCTTTAGCAAGTCTGTGGGTGACCATTCAATAAAGAGCGCCCTGCTACTGTTAAGTCTTTGAATAAGACTAGCACTCGGGGTACGCTGGCGTGGTGTTATGTTTTTGCTGCTAGGTTGATATGTCCTACCCCCCTGGAATCTGGGAGTGTCACGTTTGGTTCTAGTTTGTGATTGAAATTAGGAAAGGAGATAATATGGTCATCAATTTTTTGAAAAAAAGTCCAATTCACATCAGTCCATATTCCAATTTCAATTAAAATCATAATTCTCATCCTAACCCAAACTCTAACATAACAAAAGATTCACGTTGTAACCAATTTGTAAGAGACAAAAATCTTAACATTCATTATGTTCCAGTTCTCAATCACAAGAAACTCAATATCACCCCACTTTAACCTTAACCCAAACCACAAACATCAAAAAACACCATAACATTAAAGACACTATTAGCGATCCGCCAAAAAAGTCACAAAATATTTAAAGGACCATCGCTGATAAGGGAATGAAAGGACGCCCTCTATAGTTTTTCTGATAAGGGTGTGAACTTGAAACGTTTTGCATCAATTAAAGCGACATGCTCAAAGTACCTTTTGTGGCTTAAAAAAATCCCACTTAACAGAATCCCAGAAGTCGGTTTTTATGTAAAGTTATATACAGGCTTAAAATGGGTAATGGAATTTCCATATTTAGACCCTTTCCCCCCAAGAAACCAAAAGCCGCGTTGCAAGGATGTGCGCTAGATGATTAGCAACATATATGTGGGGGGGGGGGGGTAGGGAACATGCCAACCGAACAGCAACAGAAAGGGCATCAACTTCTGGCGTAAACCTGAGTGCTAGTCTTATTCAAAAGACTTTTCAACGGTAGGAGGGCGCTTACGCATATGGTACGGTCACACACATGTTTGCTCTATTGAACTGCGCCCAGGGAATTGTAATTTATTAGCTCATCGTGTAGTTAACTTGCTCATGAGAAATATAGCGCAGTCATGGGCCATTGTGTGTATTCCAAAGTCTGCTTGGTGTGAAGACGGTATATAATCCATCTTGCAGAATAAGCTAATAGGTATTGGGTATTGCATAAAGGGATGCCTCATTTAGTCTTTGTAGCAAGAAGGACAAAAGGTTTATCTATAGGCATCACTTACAAGCTCCATTAACAAAGGGCAGCTATGCAACATCTTCCTGTTTCTTCATATAAGAAATAAATCATCATTGAAATGGAGGCATGCTCTAAGCTTTGCTTTTTCCAGAGAGCATGCCCCTGAAGTTTCTCAGACTTTTCTCATTTTTCTTGATACAAGTGTATTTTGGGGATAGAAAACACCTTGCGTACATGATAAAGTAGTTGTCAACACCAACTCAAAATTGATGGTGAAATATAAATATGATGATTATAGAGGGCCTCCTTGTCTCCTTATCCGGCGATGTCCTTTGCAGGAATAGGCCGTATTCAATAGCCAGCCATGTTGGTGGACAAGATAGACACATTCCAGTACTACAATACATTCACCTGTCAATGATCCCTGTGCAATCGCTAAACATGGATTGATTGACAGCTTAATGTATTGTAGTCCTGGAATGCATGCATCTTGTCTACCAACATGTCTGGTGGCTGACGTCATATTGAATACGGTCTATAGCTTAAAGTAAAGAATATGTCTGTAGAGTTATTTTTTCCCAGCAAAAATTGATAGAAAAGGAAGAAAACAGCAGTGTCCAAAGATATGAATCTCCATTGAATTACATGTTAAAGTAAGTGTCCGTACGGAGAGTAATGACTAAAATATCAAATTTTGTCTTTAATTTTATTTTCTGATTGAGCAAATCACTGATAGTGCATTTAACTCTACCTATAACATAGTTCTGGTAACCAGAACCAGAGGTCAATGTTATCTTTTAACACTACTCATTATCGTCTACAGAGGGCCATTCATTGATAACATACAGTGTTTAAGATAATATCGACCATCTGGTTTAATTAATTTACTGGATCAAGCTATAACCAGAAACGCCAACCGTTTTTAACTCCAGAGGATGAAACCAAATTTGAGAAAATTAGGTGCTCCACTTGTCGTACATGGCCAGATTGCTCAGATTCTTATTTGCATGGTAGCCATGATGGTGGGGTGCATCCCCTGAATCTGCCCCTGCGTACAGCTACTTCGTATCTACTCCACAGCTACTATGCTGCAAATCCGCCCCTGCATACAGCTACTTAGTATCTACTCCACAGCTACTATGCTGCAAATTTGCCCCTACATACAGCTACTTCGTATCTACTCCACAGCTACTATGCTACAAATCCACCCCTGCATACAGCTACTTCGTATCTACTTCACAGCTACTATGCTGCAAATCTGCCCCTGCATACAGCTACTTTGTATCTACTCCACAGCTACTATGCTGCAAATCTGCCCCTGCATACAGCTACTTCGTATCTACTCCACAGCTACTATGCTGCACCTACATACAGCTACTTTGTATCTACTCCACAGCTACTATGCTGCAAATCTGCACCTGCATACAGCTACTTCGTATCTACTCCACAGCTACTATGCTGAAAATCCGCCCCTGCGTACAGCTACTTCGTAT
>JAMKCH010004916.1:0-62656 GCA_023653785.1 Ophioderma brevispina | reverse complement strand
ACTAACGGGTTTACAACAATATATTAGGGTATATATGAAAATTGTCATCATGGAGAAAATATAGAATAGTACTAGTCTAAAAAGTATACCCAGGCCTCACGTAGGCGTATGTTGCTTTGAATTGTAGGAATTGAATTTTAAAGTGAACTTTGGACCTATGGAATTATAATTGACAACAGAAATCAGTATTACAGAATTTAAATACAAGGTTTTACCAATAAAACATGTAGAATGTTTTATTGCCAGAGTTAAATCCTTGTTTTTATGAGCAAGGTTTTTGTAGATAATAGGCGGGTTCAGACGCGGGCTCTAAACGGAAAGTTTACATCGTAGTTTTAATTTTCGAAGTTACTTGTAGTTAGTGCCGTGCGAACGCACTCGTGGTTCTAGTAAACTTTAAGTTTACTTCGAAGTTAAACCACTAAGATTTCTTATGGTTTAGTCGTGGTTAGCGCATTACCCCCCGTTGAGCGTCATAGTATTACGGCCGTGTGGACAGGCTTATAAACAAGCGCGAAGTTTAGCGTGACCTCGCGGGTCGCGATCCGGTCACCATTATTTATCATAGCGAGGAATATCATGTGTGTATAGACTCACGACTGTAGTGGTTAATATAAATTTTTAATTAAATTTGATAATAATACCGGCACTGAACCGGACAATCTTGACGAAGCATAAATCGGCCTACATATTATAGTGGACTCGACGTTTCCGTGAGTCTATAGAAAGGACAGGCCCATTTGAGGAGTGTGCGAAATATTTTATTTAATTCCCCATCCAATTTTCATCGGCTCTGGCCAATGTGGCTGCCATTTTGTGCAAGTGTGAGACGATGCAAGTGGGCAAAAAAGACCGACAGCAGTTACATACGATGCTCCCAATTGGTTAAGATCACAATTCAAGGAACTAATTATTTTTAGCCAATCGCCTTGACTCGGCAATAGCAACGAAATTCGATAGAAAGCGCGATGTAAGTGGTTGAATTTGTGAGAACCTTGTTTACTATGAATATTTATAAGGACAGACAGTGATTGACAAGTCAATGATGTCACCAAAATGGCGATTTTACCGAATTTCCGCGTGAGACAAATACACCAATAGCTATGATTGCGAAAAACAGCTTCGAAGGGCCGTGACCGTGTTGTGTGGTCGCAAGAACCCGAGCAGGGAAAAAACAGACGCATACTTTTATCGGAAAATAACATTCGTTATGGATGTGAGTACACCCATTTGAAACGTTCATCCGGTTTAGAAGTCTGTTTAAGTGCGCCTTACACAATTCGCCATTGAGTTCTGTTTCGGGGGGTATTGTTGGAGCTCTGCAGTGGGTCACCGGTAGTAGAGCCGTATTACTTCCGGTTCTTATCAAAGAGTGAGCAACATACTCGTTGATTAACTTTTCAAGATTATCGATGTAAGACACGTGTGGACGCTGTCGAAGTTAACGGATTAAATTTTATAATCGATGTTAGGTTATCATCGATGATTACGCTCCGTCTGAACATGAGACTAATGTCATCAGCCAAATTTTAGATAAATATACTTCAAAAATCGTTTCCATTTATTCTAGCTTTCCTCTGTGATTTTTCAATATTACAATTCAAAAATGTAACTTTGTAGACTGCGTTCTCAGAAGCACATATTTGA
Source organism: Ophioderma brevispina (assembly GCA_023653785.1). NCBI lineage: Eukaryota > Metazoa > Echinodermata > Ophiuroidea > Amphilepidida > Ophiodermatidae > Ophioderma > Ophioderma brevispina. Next base: position 61,009 of record JAMKCH010004916.1, on the reverse strand, counting down.
GTGTTGTCAGCACAGTACAGGGCCAAATTCAGATTTGTTGCAGATGGTTGCTCATTAAGGTGGTTTTGCTCACTGACCACTGACTGAGGGTAACCTTGCCTTAGGTATAAAAGGTAAGTTGATAAGTGCTAGTCTAATATAGTCTGCATAAATATTGATGTTTGGCACTTGATTACTCTTCACCCCAGATCTACAATGCAATGTGGTCTCAATAAAAGGTACCTTCACCTTTGTAGCATTAGGTCAATGGCCAAAGGGGCTTACTTGTTTGAATGAAAACGCACAAGTTGGAGGTTTTAAATGAGATGGGAGAAGCAGATGGCGTACCGAGGCAGTTGATTCAGAGGGGCAAAATGCAAGCGCCCTGCCAGAGGGGGTAAAGTCTCATTCGTCTTACTTAGCTCCAATGAGTCTGGAATTTGACCAAATGCGCGTGTAGCGTGCGAAAATTTGCCTGATTTACTTTAAATTTGCCAAAAATTTTAGTGAAATTGGTCAAAATTTCCGAGAAGAGGAATGAAAATGCATATTTTGGTCCATATCGTCCCGCCTTTTCGAGCCAGAAAGGGGGCAACTTGGCCCCCCCCTGGTCAGTACGCCAATGTGGGGGAAAGATATGAAATGTTTAAGTTCTAGGAAGACAAAAACTTAAAAGGATTAGCTATAATTGCTATAGATGAAATGAAGACTAATTCTTAGGCCAGAAAAGTCTGCCTAGATTCACAACCTATTCATTTAACATTTCCATTTTGTATTAAGTACTTATCGTTTCATTTAAAATAAAAATTTTAGTTGAATATTAGACAATGATTGCAATAAGAGAAAAACTTCATATTTCATAAGCATTTAATCATATTATACGATACAATATTTAGTCACAACATAATTGGCCAAAGGAAGGTGATTTTTGGTCCCTATTTCGTGCATGCATTCCATTTCCCTCCAGAAAATGTTAATTATTTCATGTTTTTTCTTTTAAAATTTTAGTAAACATTTGTCTGCAGGTGCACCACTTTATTTAAAGAACTAAAATGAGCTAGTTTTGGAATAGCTGGCCAAGTGAAATCAATTTTTTGGTGAAATTGTTCATGCTTTTTTTCAAACAACCAGTTTAACTTGTTCTTGGCATGGTGTAGAGATTTCTTTACAGTATAACTTTGAGAAATGCCAAAAAATCCTACTTTTCAAAAATCCACTATCATAGGTAATGTACACGTAATTCATGTTACAGGGTGAGTCAAAAAGATTTCTACTTGGTTTCAGAAAATATATAAAATTTAAAACAAGTTTGTGGAAATTGTTTGTATACATGAAACAATAGCTCATTGTACAACACAAAATTGAATGCTTACCTCTTCACATATTATAGATACTGTAAATTAACGGAAAGTGCCAAAAACCATATTGACCATGGGTGTAGAATTCTCACGTCCACAGCGCAAAGTCATCAAGTTTACTTCTTCTAATGCTTAATTAACCTTGTTTTTTCTAAAGTAACCTTACCTAACCCTTTCCAAACTATTGTGATAATATCTTAAAAACAATTAGTCAATGACAGTTAGTCGTGACCGGGGAAGTTGGAAGAGGACGAATTCTTCCCTCCCCTATGGGTCTGACCAGTATATAGGGGAGAGTGGGACAAATGAGGCCCCACCTTTTTCATTATTCCTATTATATCTTTTTTAGCAAAGCAGTAGACTAAATGGTACAATGTCCAAAATAGGATAGAGTAGACGTACATTATCATTAGAAATGTTGAACTTATCAGTCTAATTTCCATATTAATGAGCATTAAATAATGTCACATGGCCTCATTTTCCCCACGGGGAGAAATGGGGTAATGAGTCCCTGAATTGAAAGCTTTTTGTGTTGACTAATAAAAGTAAAAATTTTTAGTTCAATTGGTTGTGATACAATCACGAAACAGTTCGTAGTTCTTATAACAATACTAACATTAGTATGGGCCCCATGGGGACGCATAATAGGAGTGGGGCAAATTGAGGACACCTTTAAGAGTAAAAAGGAAGAAAACACACAATACGGCTTTAGAAACATTTAGTTTTATAATACTAGGCTCTAATACTATTTACATAAAGTGTTTTGGTGAGATACACACAACAATATTAAAGTAATTGCACAGTGTGTGTTATGTATAATTATCATTGGGGCATCACTTGCCCCATTGGAACCTGTTGGGTTCATAGGCATCCAGTCAGAGAAGAAAAGGGAGTGGTGAATTTACTTAAGTACTGACATTCACAACAGGTCTACACAAATAAACTAAAATAAAAATTAATACACATTATTGGAGGTAGGTCGTAACTCTCCAAAGTAGCGGCTACTTTCAAAATGTTGATTCTCGAGGTGTCGCAGTTTTTCACTTCAACGGCCATGTGCATGGGTTAGAGGTATCCTGAATACTCAATATTGTTCTAAGTAGTGGTCTAAGGCAGTATGATAACATACAGAGAGTAAACCCTTGGACCCTGACATACTTCAGGGAGCTAAAAACTGAATGGTGGAATAGTGACACCCGGGGCCTCATTTTCCCCACTCTCCTATAAGAAGAACGCTACCAGTAGAACAGGAAAGTGGGAAAAGGACAAGCGGAAAGGGTAAAGAAGAGAGGAAGAGGAGGAAAAGGTTGAGATGCAAAGGGAAAGACAAGTGGAATGTGGTTATGTTCAACTATTGAGTCCCCAAAGTGCCCCCCCATCAGGATTATGAAGTTGTGGTGAAAAATGTCAGGTCAACCCGGCTCTATTGCAAGGATTGCATACATATTTGAATCAAAGTTTCCGCCCGAAAGAGCCTGTGAACATTTCGAATATTAATTGAAAATTACTGTCAACGTTTGGTGTAAGATTCCAAATTTGTTTTTTTCAGAAGAATGAAATAGTTTGAATTTTTTCTTGATATTTTGATCATCTCTCCTTCTATGTTCTAGACTCAAACCTCTACCAAAACCACATAGCTCTTCCCACCTTTCTTACCTCTCTCTTTCTCCTCCTCCTTAACAACACCTATTCACTGTTTCATTACCCCCCCCTCCCCCCGGACCTCCCCCCCCACCCTCATTTCCTTCCTTTATCTTCCCTCACTTCGCACCCCCTTCCCCTCCCGTCTCTCCCCTCGTCCCAGCGTCTTCTCACCACCTGATTCACCGCTCCTACACTTCCGATCCCGTCCATCTTCCCCTCCCAACCATGTCAACCCGCCTCCCCCACCTCCAACCCCGAATACATTTTTGTCTCCCTTACGCGGACCCCCCCGCCCCCCCCCTCTACCTAATCTCGCGCCTTTTTTCAGGTTCCCGTGCTGCTCTGCACCTATCCCCCTCTAACCCTCCGCAGTTCACACGGCTGTGTCTTCGTCGCTTTTATCCCCACCCCCCCTCCCACGCCACTTTTCCTCTACATCAGTCGTCATATCGTTCCACAATTTTCCATCTCCCCTCCCTTGCCCTCCTTAGTCTATATCGCTCCTCCCCCTCCTCCCGGCTTCTCCCGCCCGTTCCTCCCCCAATCTCACCTCTATTCCAATTCCTCACCCTGTCTTCAGCTTTAATTCACTTACTGCTGGTCCCCTCCTCCCCGACTTTTTCCTCCCATACAACTTGACTCCCTCTATTCCTTCCCCCAGCCCAAGCTTCCCCCTGCCCCTGTACGCTTGGCACCCCCCCTCTTTACCCTTGCCCCACCCCCGCTCCCATGCTAACTTCTACCATCCCCCAATCCCCTACCACCCCCACCTTCCCTTCCCCACGTGTCATTCCCACACTCCTCTCCTTCTCCTAATATACTCTGACTTCCTCTTCCTCCCCCCCCCCTTCCCCGTTCCTTCCCACCCACCTAGTGTCCTCCCCCCCGACATCCCCCCTCCCCCCCCCCCCCCGGTTTACAGGATAAAGCAGCAAAAAATGTAAGTGTCCTGTGTGTTACTCATAAAAGTTCTTTGGCCATATTCCATGACAGCGATTCTGTGGGACAGAGTGAAAAAAAATGGGTATCTCAATGTTGGTAACTCACGCTTTTAAAAAGGTGGGTTTTAAAAATTTTAAAAGTGTAAACGGGTGGGTTACTGGATTTTATTGCTATAAAGGGTGGTTTTTTAAAAGGGCGGGTCAGAAATATAAAGGGTGGGTTCTGATAATAAAATGCCCAAATGTATTATCTGTGCAATCAGTTGCCATGATGTTCCCAATTTGAAAATAAAGTGTATAACATCCAACAAGACAGTGTTCCCCCTTAAATTACAAAATACACACATTTTTGTGGGCAAAAGTGGTGATTTTAATTAAACAAAAAATAGGAACCTTATCTTACTCTGTAGGTAATCTGCACATAAGTGGATAAAAAGAACACAAATGGTATGACATATGTAGAATTTCCCAATGAATTATACAAAAGGTGGGTTCACTTATGATTACTCTTTATTCCTTTTCAATAAAAGAGTGTTTTATACAAAACGGGTGCGTTAAAAATAACAAGGGTGGGTTAAAAACACCACTGCCAACTAGGTACCTATCTTTAAGTTACCATAACTTCTAAATGCAAAGTTAAAAATCAAAATTCAAGAATTTCTATAGTAGGGAAATAATAATCTTTTTTATAGTGATAGTCAATATCTCGGAGTTTTTTTACACCCTGTAGCAAAAATTTATACAAAAGGCGTGTAAATCTTTTTGACTTGCCCTGTGTGTAATATCCTTAAAGTGCAACGAGAGATTCACATTCAAGGGTGTCCCTAAAAAATCGAAAGTGCTGATTGTTTGCCCTGATCTAGTTTCCATCACAATATCCTGATTATGAAAGGATTAAGCTGAGAAATGTTTCTTTTCGTACACAACAAAATTGTGACATTTCTATTTAATATAGGAGCAAATACGAAATTCAAGCCTTTTATATTGAAATATAAGCAAGATCAAACGCCCGTTGTTTCTACTCTTTACGAATTTCTGAGATCAAATACAAGGTAGAAATCTATTGAGTGTCTGCTTCTACATGAAAGTACTATTATGAAACAATATTTGGGTGCCTCAAAATCTCTCCGAGTCTCGTTGCACCTTTAATAATATTTGTTACAAAAAGGTTGGATCATATGGATGTTGAAAAATCAAAGGACCACATAAGCCTATATTCTTGAAAACAAACCCACCAATGTGCAAAAAACTCTCTCTCCGTTAATGCACAAACACGTAACATGTGCACATACACACACGACAGGTACATACACAGGCATGCACACACACAAACACACTTCTAGATTCCCTGTAACAAGATTAAAATTTTTGGATATGAACACCGGCTATCAAATTTTTTTTTAAATTTTTTTTTTAAAAAAAAAAAAAAAAAAAAAAAAAATATTTTTTTTTGTTTCTAGCCAAGATTTCTAGGCTTGTAAAATAGTAATGGAGATTCACAAACAAGGCGGAAGTGTCACCACCATGCCGCAGAAGTAAAATTCAGAGAAGCAAGAAAGAAATTCAACCAAAAATCCCACAGACATGGTAACCAAGTGGAAGAGGAGAGAGAGCGAGAGAGAGAGAGAGAGACAAAAAAAAAAACACACACACCAAAACAGCTATTCTATGCAACTGGCCAACAAACACAGTGCATACGTGACAAGGGGGGGGGGGGGGGGGGGGGGGATGACCCCGATGCCCAGGGCCGTAGCCAGGGAGGGTTCGGGGGGTGCGAGCACCCCACCAAAAAATGACAAAGGTCGGTTATGAGTTGAAGGTCCGCTTTGCCCATGTTTAAGGTCCGTGGTGTCAATTAAAAGTTTTTTTTAAGGGTTTGTGGTGCATGGTATATAATTGACTAAGGAGCTGTAACCATCGCATTACGATTGCTGTCGGTACTATACTGGGTTTTCTCAACAGCTCGACGATTTTGCTTTCGTTATTTCCCCCCCCCCCCCCGATTTCAGATTTGGAAGACGACGGTGAAAAATTTTGGGTCAACCGGGAGTGCGCGAGCCGAAATTTTTTTTTGGTACGCCAAAAGGTCCGCTTCTGGCAAATCCGCACCCCCCCGCATAAATTCCTGGCTACGGGCCGCCTGACCAACTTACCCTGGCCCAAAGAAATTCCCAACTAGTCGTAAATTGTCATCAACCAATGAGTTGTAAAGCAATCAAACCAGCCTTTGAATCATTTATCCCTGCCATATACCCACGTGGGTGTATGAAGTACCACTTGATTCTTTAGAATAAACAGCCTTTTTCAAAAAACTTTGAGTTTGTAAGTTCACATGCATTACCCAATAGTAATCAAGCTTATACCCTTCCATCAAAATGTTGTGAGACCATACAACCATGTGATAGGCAAATTTTTAGACGAAGGGGAGTGCGGAAATAAAGTAAATTCGTCCCTCTAATAATGTAGTATAATACTGGAGTAAGCAGCAGTTTAATTTCAGTCTATTTGTTAGGTTTAATTAGTATTAGCAAATGCCGTTGAGGATCAATTGACTTTAGTTAGCCTGCACAGTTAGCTTTACATTACTCCACTATTTAAATATCTAATCAACAGCAGATTCATGACCCCATGTTGAACATGTGAAACAATTTTGGAAAGACTACCCCTACTGAAAAGGTTAAATGCGAAAAAAAAAAGAACTACAAAAACTTATGAATCCAAATTGTGTATTCATAAAGAAAAGATTTGGATTTATGAGCTAATTCTTCCTCATGATTCATGGACTTAAGCTCTATGGGACGCTGACTCTTGCCCCAAATATATATTCATAAAACCATTTTGGAGTCCTGGGGGTATTCCTTTCATCATGAATCCACTGGATTTCACAAATTGAATTTGGCTTCATGATCCACATGAAAGATCATACAACCATTGGACCTCATGATCCACTTTTTATTCATGAGTGGTTCACGATCAAAGTGGGCTGTATTTGGCTTCATGAAGCCATATGACGCTAAAAGTGGGAAAATGACGCCGTTTTCATTCTCCTAGTGCTAGCAGGACGACAATGATACAATAGAGAGGGAAAAAAAATAAACTTCATGAGAAAACAGATGTGTTTTTTACAGCTTTTGAAACCTTAAGAGAACCAGCTTCTCTTATTGATAAAGGAAGCATGTTCCACAGTTGTGTCCAATTACTGAAAATGCTTTATCACCTGTGAACGGTGTGTCTTAGGAACATGAAGTCTCGTGTTGATCACCAATGAACAGAGGTAATTGCGAGATCTGGTTGGTGTGGTATAGAGCAAGATCAGAGAATTATTCTGGATGCAGACCATTTAATATATGTACCTTTGGTATATACACAACACTAAAATTACACGTTGACAGACGGAACCAATGAAGCTTAGCAGGTACGGAGCTCACGTCTTTTGGCTCCGCATACAGACGTGCTGCTTTTCTTCTGAATGCATTGACAGTTTTTTGAATGCGTATTGGTGATACCAGACAGTAACGAATTTCCATAGTCGAGACGATATAGACCAGGGCCCCGCACAACTGATTGCAAGTATCCTCATCCAAATACTTCCTAATGCGAGCAATATTCCTAAGTTGGTAATTGAAGTGCGACATAATCCCTTCACCTGGCTAGTCTTGATCCATCGAGTCCCATGATAACACCCAGTTCCGAGGTCAAACTTATCTATCATGGTGCACAATATCACGCTTAAAATCTGGGATATTTTTGATCTCAAGTCGGAATTTTGAATAGCACGTATAGAAATTAACAGAATCGGATAAAAAGTACTACCTTGTCTTCAAACACGGAAATTCAGCACGACTTGCAGGTTATGTTCGCATATCCATGCCAGTACCAAAATACAAAAATGTGAATTTTGATTTTTTTTCGATGCTTTTGGATTAGCGAATCGCTGCTTATCCCTTTAGGCACGATTTTTAATAAACAATTTCAGGAAGTTTTTCTCACAACTAGACTCTGGTCGGAATGGGATTGCAAGGTATACAGAGGAGAAAGTTTCCTTCATTATTAAATAAAGATCTTCTTTTTATATTTCTCTAAGTATGGAAAGATGACACATGGAGTGTAGATGTAGTAGACACTGAATTGACTGAAACCCCCTGGTAGAAAAGTAGCACAAAATGTACTTGATCTTTACCTTGGGTGTAGTTTTCATGATAAGGTAAATTTCAAGCACAGGCATAGTGTAAATGGAACACTTCTTCAATGATTGTTTTGCAGGCCCTTTCAATTTCCTGGTTATATCCACTTATTAGAACAGTGCCATCAGATTGCATCCCCACTACTTATAAACTCGAGGTGTCGGCGGCTAAACCATCACCCCCATCGGATTTCCAAGGAAATCTGATGAGGAGGGTAGCTGGTATCCTGGTAGAATGAAGAAGATCTACCTACAAGGGCGTCAACTCCGGATAGCTAATGAGGCCATTCAGCATATGCTGCCTTGCATGATGGGGGTGGTTGCACAAAGACTATGTCCACTGCCGAAAACTGTGGATTGACGTCAGGACGGTCATCCGGTCATATCTTTGCTCCAATAATTTCTGAGTGTGAGGTGTATCTGGACAAAACTGGATTTAAATCTTTGGTTTAACAAACAAACTAAAAGGATTAACTCTCCATTTCTCTACAAATAACTAATATGTTGCTGTGGCTATAGCTTACCAAGATACAGTCAGAGAATATATATGAATTTCTTCTTTGCCTGCATTTACAACTTTATTGGCATCCCCATTGCTGCAGGTGAGTTGCAAGTTTTTGCAGATTTCTTTCTCTGATATTTTTCCTGCATGTGTGTTCGTGCACACCCGCATTGTATATAATGCGTATCATTTATGTTGCTTTTAAATTTAATAAAAATGACAAACCAGAATAAAACAGATTTTCGGCATAATAATAGACAATACACTTTAGTACCAGATTTGAGTACTTATTTTGGTAAGTTTGGCATTGTAAGGCAACATGATTTAAGGGCCATGGGCCGATTGCTAAATAGCCTCGTCCAAAGAACCTCAGATTTGAATTACCGGAAGTGTCAAAATGTTGTATCTGACCAAATGCCTACTATTGTTCTCATTTACTCTGTGAAATCTTAGGGCTAACGGATTTTTGATTTGGATGTTATAGCAAAAATTTGCCCCATTTTGGTCGACCAAAATTAATTGGGGACTACAAAATCACCTTTGTAGCTCTCACATCAAAACGTTTGAAATATCGCACAAGAAATTTACAGATGGTGTTTTGGGTGAAGGCCATTCTAACAAGATGAAAACTATATCTAAATCGGGTCAATCCCCCTTTAATAGGTGTAGACAGACCTTGTGGAGATCAGCAATATAGGTGCAAATATCTAGAAAAGGCCTTGACCTTTGTAGGCCCTGTTATAATAGCAATGATTCCCCTTTTAAAAAAATTTAACCCCCGGACACTACTGCCTAAGATACCAACTTTCTGATTGTTCATTGGCGAACACAATATGAAATGGCCTCTGAGTCACCAATTCAAAATGTGGGCTTTTGCTATATTTTCCCTGTAAATAAGTCCATACAACATTCTTCACCACCTATTACATGGGTGTTAAAATTTTCCTCGTTTAAGAGGAATTTTTCCTTGTTTTTTTTAAACATTTTGTTAGTTGCCAAATTTTGAAAGCTTTTTCTTTGATTTTCAGCCTGTTTTTGGCATTTTTACTCCTTTTTTTTTTTTCCCCTTTTCCTTTTCCTCATCTTTTGTCCATGGCCTGCTCACACTCCTGCTATATACAACATTATCTCTGATTTGGCTCATTCCATGATATTGTCCCGGACCCGCCCAGCCGATGTAGATTGACACCCCTCCATTTATCTAATTACTCACCGAGTTATACCAGCGACTTATTTTTCAGCCCTGCCGAGACCGGGATTCGAACCCTGAACCTCCTCGTCCCTCAAGTTGAGGGTGCAGTGAATAGAGCTAAAAAGAGGAATTCCCCCGTTAGGTCCTATTGACAACTATTAGATATACGTTAACTTATACCTCGTGACATTACTCCCCATCCTTACAAGGCACGTCCCGTGCCTTAACTCCTGCCTCCTTGATACAAGATGCGCAATTGCCGGCTTTTCACAACTCATTCGACTCAGCTTTCCGATAGCGGGGTTTGCCCAAAGACTAGGTCCCCTGCCGAAAACTGAGGATTGACGTCAGGAATGGCTCCGGTCAATTATCTTTGCTCCATAAGTTCTGAGTGTGAGGTGTATCTGGACAAAACTGGATTTACATCTTTGGTTTTAACAACAAACTAAAAAGGATTACTCTCCATTTGCTCCTACATAAATAAATTATATATTGTGCTGTGGCTAAGATTTATCCAAGCATACAGTCAGAAGATAATCTATGAATTTCTTCTTTGCCTGCATTTTCCCACTTTATTGGCATCCCCATTGCTGCAGGTTAGTTGCAGTTTGCAGATTTCTTTCTCCTGAGATTGTTTTCCTGCATGTGTGTGAGTGCACACCCGCATGTAAGATGCGATCATTTATGTTGCTTTTAAATTTACTAACATGACATAAACCAAATAAAAAAGATTTTAGCATAATAATACTACAATACACTTTATTACCAGTTGAGTAACTTATTTTGGTAGTGCTTGTAGGCAAACATGATCTCAAGGCCATGGTCCGATTGCGAACTAGCCTCGTCCAAAGAACCTCATAATTTGAATTACCGGAAGTGCAAAATGTTTGTATCTGACACAAAGCTCCTATTGTTCTCATTTACTCTGTGAATCTAGTCTAAAGTTTTTTGATTGGATTTTATAGCAAAAATGTGCCCCATTTTGGTCGACCAAAGTCATTGGGGACTACAAAATCATGTATGTAGCTCTCACATCAAAACTGGTTGAAATATCGCACGAAATTTACAGATGGTGTTTGGGGAATCCATTGCTAACAGATGAAAACTTTTCTATACTTAATTCGGGTCATCCCCCTTTAATATTGGTGTAGACAGACCTTTGTGGAGATCAGCAATATAGGTGCAATATCTAGAAGTCTTGACCTTGTAGGCCTGTATAATAGCCGCCAAAAGAATTCCCCTTTTTACCCCCCGGAACAATACTGCTAATTACAATCTTTCTGATTGGTTCAATTGCAGACACAATCTGATGGCCGCTCTGAGTAACCAATCAAAATAGTGCTTCTATAATTGTCTGTATCAGCCATACCAACTTCTTACCTATTACTGGGATGTGAAATTTTCCTCGTTTAAGAGGATGTCCTTGTTTTTTAAATTTTGTTAGTGGGCCAAAATTTAGCTTTTTCTTTGATTTTGCAGCCTGTTTTTTGGCATTTTTACTCCTTTTTCCCCTTTTCAAGAAAACTGGCGGTCATCTTTTGTCCATGGCCTCTCACACTCCCTGCTATTACATTATCTCTGATTTGGCTCATCCATGATATTGTCACGGACCACCCCGCCCAAGCCGATGCTAGAATTGACATCCATCCATCTTCTAATTCCTCACCGAGATATACCAGCGACTTATTTCTCAGCCTGCCGAGACCGGGATTCGAACCGGACGCTCGCTCAAGTCGAGGCGCATTGAAATAGATTTAAAGAGGAATTCCCCGTGAGGTCTATTGACACTATTATAACGTACATACTCGTGACATTAACCCCTTTCCTCACAAGGCCGTCCCGTGCCTTAAAACTCCTGCCTCCTTGATACAAGGTACGTAATGCGGCTTTTCACTAACTATCATAGACTCGACTTTCCGATACGGGGTTCGTCTGGAGTTAAGACCCCTCAGGAGACACCGCTGCCACCAAATTTGTCACGGACCGACCAATCCGATGGTAGGTGACACCATCCATCATCAAATTCCTCAACGAAATATACCAGCGACTTATTTTCCAGCCCTGCCGAACGCGGGATTCGAACCCCGTGACCCCTCGGTCTCAAGTTGAGCGTGTAGTGAATAGAGCTAAAGAGGAATTCCCCTGTTAGGTCTATTGACCCTATACTCGTGACATTATTGCGTTCACAGTAACCAATCAAAATGAGCCAAAAATATTAAATATGGGGCTAACTTACAAAAACAATAAAAGAACAATTTGCATAGATTCAGACAGCTTCAGGACAAAACCATGAAGAGAACACTCAACTAATCAAAGCATTATCATTTCGTTGACCAAAATGCCAATAAATTTAATAAAACTGATTCTCCTATAAAGCCAATTCTGCCATTAACCCTAACCCGCCCGGGTCGTTTTGCCGGCCGACTGCCCAAATGCAACGACAGCACGCTATTTTTATTTTTAACGGCCTAGATGCAATGAGATGCAACGAGAGGCAAAGTTTGCGTTTCCTTGCATCTCGCCGTTTTTTCCCGGCACAGGAATAAGTAGCGTACAGTCAATAACGGCCCAGATGCAACGAAAAACATCGCGGCATTTTTCCCGGAGACGGCCCAAATGAACGAGGAACATCGCGTCTTTTCCCCGGAAGACGGCCATATCCCAACGAAAAACATCGCGCCATATACCGAAGACGTCCCGATCAACGAGAAACATCGCTGCGAATCAATAAACAGGGTAAATAAATAATAAATAATAAATAATGGATTCATACTTCACACTGATCTGCAGAAATTTGTAGCTTCTAGGCGCCAGTCGTGAGTGGGCTATTACGCTACGTCATAGTCGTGCGTGGCGCTATATGCTACGTCCTGCTCGTTTACGTCATGAATACGCTTTATCATAATTAAAAAATAGCTTATCGAAAATGGTGCTCTATCACCATCGAAATTGTCTATTGTCATTTTACACAGTGTCCACCCGCCTGAATGAAAGCATTGCGCCTCTGCGGGCAAACCCGCCGAAATGCAGTGAAAGCATCACATCATTTTCCATCAAGTAACGGCCCAGATGCCAAAAAAATCGCGTCAATTTCCCGGAAAACGGCCCATGCACACGAAACATCGTCGTCATTTTCCGGGAAGACGCCATGTGAACGAGAACATCGCGTCATTTTCCGTAAGACGGCCTAGATGCATGAGGCGCAATGCGAGTCATTTGCGCGACCAAAATAGTTTGTTGACGGCCTAAGAAGATGCACGAAAATCAATTTCCGACCGGTACCACTTTTCGTTGGCTCTCATTGCCTCTCGGCCGTGTTTCTGGGTTTGCTGATGTCTGTGTCTCTACTACAACCTTCTATTTATAACCCAGATGGGGATGATTCTCCTCAAACAGCGTAACCAGATTCAAGGTGCCCAAAATTACCATAGTTTGGGGTCACCACCCAATGGGCCAAACCTATGGCTGTATTTGCAAACGTCCCCTATCAATTTCAAGAGACACGCAGAGTATTTTATGTGTGATGCATTTAGCGAGGAAAGCACAACAATAGTTGATACCACTCTGACTCCAATATCTTTCTTAAGCAAATGAATAAGAGGGGTCATCAAGAACTCTTTTTGTATTAATAGGAATGAAGAAATCTTTTCTTCCATCGATTGTTTTTTTCGCATATAGCATAAAATTGGCCGTTGGGAAATGCAACACTGTAACATAACGGTGATGCATGATTTTATTTTTGTGGTGCTTGCCGGCAACACTGATGATGCGCAGCTTGGTTGTGCAACAGTAAGGATAATGCGCGAGGTTGAAGAAATCGGTTACACTCGTTGGCTCTTCATTCATATGCGTCCTGAGAAGTCTGGCTCTGCCACTGAATCACACACAGTGTCTTGATTTTGAAAAATCATCAGTTGAAGGGAAGTCACTTTATGACGCTATCTTCACTCATAACACAAACTAAATCTAGCAAACAAGCACATTCAAGCCAAACAAGTTATAAATACCACATCTCTTGAACAACATAGACTTCTTGAGTGCACTCAAGTAAGTACTTAGCTTTCAGTGCATTGTTTATCAAGTGGTTTTGCGTGTTGCTTTTTGTTTGAGTTTGCTTGGGGGGGGAATGTTATAGCTGGTTGCTGGTTGATTTAGCTTTTCTTGGAGGAAGTTTTTATTGGTAGTTAATGTTAATTCCCCTTTCATCCCGAGATAGAAAACAACAGTTTTCAAAATCAAGCGTTTTATGTTGTCATAAATAGGTTATGCAAACATCGGCAGAACATCATTGATTGTATTTAACTTAAACTACCCAGTTTAGTCAATTTCAATCTGGAGGTCAAGTTACGGCTTAGACAGAATATGGGTAATATTAAAATCTCCAAGATGAAATTCATGCCAGCTAGTACTATAAACGAACAAAATGCACAACATAATTTTTTATTGTAGCATTTAGGCAAACAATTTTGGGCTAACCTAGCACTAACTAATCTCACCAACTCACTGTGTTTATTGAGAAAACTGCACTCAAGTTCCAAGAAGTAGCGATGACGTCATCAAACCAAGACTCATTGGGCACGAAATCGCTGGCTGGGCCGCGACACCGCCGTAGCGTGACATCCCGGGTCACGGGGGGGGGGGCGGGTGAAGCCCAAGGACCCTGGTTGCGAATCCCACCGAAGTTAGCGACTTTCTTGTTCCCTCTTCCCCTCACTCCTTCAGTTCCTCCCGGGGAGATAGCTAGAAACCGCGTCAGGGTTAGGGGTTCGTGTGGTGTCCCTATCAAATATAGAAATCTATAGAATTGACATTTAAAACAGGTTTTCTCAATTGGTCTGATAACCTTGATTCCAAATACAGTTGATGCTCTGATAAAGTAGTAAATATACCCCTGTATTAAAACAATAATTGCCCTCCATTTGCCATTGTAAAAATGACCTAAATTTGGGACCTCTGATGAATGCCTGCCCCTTAATGTCATTCAATTTTGGTTATAAATTACCATTGACATTTACAAAATAAAATTTATAGTAGGTAATGTTGTGACTTGTCAAGTTTTTCTTAGTTCTGAAAAAAAAAAACCAAGCTAGTGGCTGTCCTAATTATCTAGCGAAGCCTTAAAAGACTTTCAGCTCTGGGAGCTATGCCGCCTTCAGCACATACTACTATCCTAGCTTGCACGGTGGGTGTGGTTGCCCAAAGGCTATATTAAGCCACTCGAAAACTGGATGACATCAGGAGGTCTCCGGTCAATTATATTTTGCTCCAATAATCCTCACACAGCATCCTGCTGAGTGGGGTGTTTCCGGCCACCCCCGTTAGCGGGGACAAAACCGGATTTAAAACTTTGGTTTTACTAACTATAAATCTTTGTCTGATCTCCCACCATGTGTTTTTGTACCCCTTGGATGGTTTCTGTGAACCCTGGCTGGCCTCTGTCTGCTGCCATGGCAACATCTTCTGTATCTGTGGTTTTCTCCTCTCTCCTCCTCAAAATTGTCGTCATTCCAAAAATAATATGACAAATTATCTAAACTTGCTACTACTTGTGGTATATAACAAATTCTGTGGATAAAGTGCTGAAATTTCTTGTTCCTGCATTTTAAGGGCATATTCCATGATCTTCATGAGCAATTATGGCAGTGTGACATACATGTACTCAATACAAAACAGTTCAAAAATAGTCCCCCCTGACAAAGGTACACTTTTTCTGTCTGGAAAAGTTAGAGGCTCCTTAACTGTTACAAAAATGTAACATTTTCACTGGCAATTTTACACATGTAATGTGGAAAAAACATCACACATAGTCTATTCTTCTCCCTAAATGACGTCATTTATTAAATTTGATGACGAATTAAAATGACCTTTCGTGCATAGGATTAACAATCCAGAAAATCCGGACTGGAGAATACCAAAGGCTATTACAACACGTAATACCACAACACCGTGTTTTGGGTACCAATGGATAGCTATGGTCATCTTCTTTCGATTGCTAACAAAACGAGTACCAACATGCCTAGAATTGCATCAGGCTGACGTTATAAAGTTCACATGTCAGCACAACTGATGCAATTTCCATAGTACAGTGTAAATATGGGAAAATTGTTTTGCTTCACAAAAAGTTTGGAATATCCGTTTTCCACACGGTTTTTGCTCTCTTTATGGGATATGACCATTTTATACTCAGATTTTTGGTGCTCACATTTTTTGAGTCGGAAACTTGCGAAATATCAATTTTCCACCCGATTCCATATTTTTATACTTTCCTCAACTTATGACTTCATTTGACGTCATAATGGGAATGTGGTACCTACTTAATTTGATACCATGGAAAGAAGAAACTCTAAGCTATCATGTGGACCAAATTTATGAATCGAATGTTCAGTAATGGGGGAAAGAATCTTAAAAAAATCTTTAAAACTTGATTTTCTCGACTGTTAGAGCCCTATGCAAGAAAGCCAATTTTTTATTTGTCGTCAAATTTAATAAATGACGTCGTTCCAGGTAGAAGGTCAACTGCTGTGTGAAACTGTTTTTGGCCATAATGCGTACGTTTCCGTGTACATTTTACATTTTTGTAACAGGTTAAGGAGCCTAACTTGTCTAGAAAATGCACATTTGTCAGGGGGGACTTACTTTTTGGGAACTGTAGAGTTACATATATATATCCTTCAACTTACAAAGTGATCCAACTCGTCAAATTTTGAAGTTAAACTAGGCTTTTTTGTATTTTCTTTTACTTGTACCAGCTGTAATCAGTGTTGTTTAAAGGCCCATTTCGTGATTCCAGCTCCTTCTGTTTTATTATTGTTCACTAGATACCCTTGAGAAAAGCTTATTCCAACTTTTTAGCTGATCCTGACTTTGTGGTTTTGTGTTATGAGCAAATGCTTGTTTCCCACAGTCCCATAGGCCACTGTGCTATAATTTTCTGTCTGTTTACGGACAGAAAATACAAAATTGCGAATTACTTACAGACACGGCCGAATTTGCACGTAAGATTTGGCACACATGGATTACTACTGGTTAACGGTTCAGATGATATGGAAATCTCAACTTTTTTTAGTTAAGTCGGGGGGACGAGGCTGGTGGATCACGAAATGCCCCTTTAAGAGTTGGTGTCGTGGATTAAATTGAATAAATTATACACTTATTAAAAACTAATAAAACACATTTTTTTTAAATCTGGTTTGAAAAATGCTGTCTGCAGTGTGATAAAAGAATGTGTAGTTATCAATTGTATGAATGGAAATAACAGATAGAAAAGGTGGTAATTCAAAGATAGAAAAGGTGGTAATTCAAGGGCCCAAAACAGCTTGGAATTATGTCCCGCCAACCTCCACCCCCCATGACTGTTGGAGGTAGTAGTTCAGAGATCCACTCCCTCTAAGTATATTTTGAAATTCATCAACATATAAAATTATTACTGCAACGGAAAGGTTAATTCATAGTCCCCTTCCACCTTCCAAAATACTTGGGTGGACAATATATTTAAAAAGTATTCTCTTATTTCTATTAGCGTAAAGAGATAAATTCATTTCAAATGGGATGTTGTGGAAAATGCCTTATTTAAAATGAGTCATTTTAGAGTAATTTGTAAGATGGTCTCCTTTAATATCATTGACTAAAACACACTATCTTGTTATTTTTCTCACATTTTTCGACAACAGTTTTACAAGAAGCCGTATTATGCTCACAGGGTCAAATACGACGGCAAGTTTGAAGTGCTTTTAGTATCGCATGCTGTACTCTGACAGGGGCTACTCTTCTACCGTCCCTTGCATTGACCTTCACTAAAGTCTTTTGTGCATGTCAGTCTTGTTCAATTTTCTATTAACCTTTGGCAAATAAAGTTGATAAGGCTATTAGATGGCCTCTGTGCAAGCCTGAGTACCACACTTGCAGACTTGTTCTTGAGCTGTTTGCCTGGCAGACTTGTTGATATGCTTTGATAATGCAAACCAGCAAATGTTGTGCCCAGTCCTGGCACTCCCATGTATTTGTGGTATTGGGCTTGAGATTGTTCCCAGTTTTGTGAAATGAGAGTGTTATCAGGTAAAGAAATGTCACTTTCTTAAACTGCATAAAAGCAGGTCATTTTTTCAAAATACATTCAGTGAAAATTGAAAGAAGGGTTTTGAAGATCTTGACGATAGAGTACATGAAATACAAATATCATAATAAAAGTGGAATCGGCATGAAAAATGTGTTCAAATGAGTTCAAAGAAGCCTAGATTTAGGTGGTTTTTGAGATGGTTTGTTATTTGCTTATTTTGCAACCGTCCGACAGTCATTTCAAGAGACCATTCAAAGTCGGGGCTTATGTGCTAGTGCAGTAACAAAAAGAAAGTTAAAATACGTTGTGTAAAACAATAGTAGCTGGGGCAAACTCAATACTGTAAATGTTAATAGTAATATGACTACTTGCCAATATAATAGGGGATGATGTGGCGCTACTTGTACCAGCCCATCGGACGTGCTTCCATGATAGTAATCATGTTTGACACTGCATTAGCCCAAAGGGGGAAGATAGTTTTCTTGGAAGTTCCAATTTAGATGTTCCTATATGCAGTCATGATTTTTGGCATCTCTTTTTTTTTTGCCTTTCCTAAAAAAAGGTAATGTCACTAACACAGCCTCTTGCCTTTTAAGCATGTGTTTCTGAAACCACCCCTTTTTTGCCTAACAATATTTTGTAGTTTTGTATGTTTAGTATACTCAATGTGCCTACTAAGTACTATGAATGCTTTGTATCTTTCCATCATCATACATTGTCACTTTGTAATTTCAATAGTAAAAACAGTCAAACAGTTGCTGAATTATGTTTGAACTCAAATAGTTAGGGTTAAGTTGTAGCCTTGTCAACCACAAAGTTTTGCCTATTGTCCCTGGAAGATTCATACTTACACTACATATACTAGATTATCTATTAGGAGTTGAATTTGACAGATTTTTGTAACTCTGAATATCCTGAAAGGTTTGCATCTGGTGTCACTTATCAATCATCAATTTTAGAATTGAGGGCGATGTGGTACAGTGGATACAACGACCGCCTCATGACTCAAAGGTCCTGGGTTCGAGTCCCGCTGAGGCCAATTGTTTGTGCACTTTCGCAAGCACTTTACCTCACTTCCTCTTCTCCACCCAGGTGCTAAATGGGGAACTGTCATGAATATTGTCCATTGAGCACAGCCCAAATGTATGAGTATGCCTTGGTCATTTTGTAAGGCAGCTGACATATTCTAGTGGCAGCGGAATAAATGTGAAGCGCTTCGATACAACCATGCACAGACAAGGACCTTGCCAATTCAACAAAACAGCCAGACTTGTAGTTGTCTCTGGCTAATAAATGTCACATTTTTTTAATCAAACGGTAAATTGGGTGTTTTATGTGACGGAATTTAGCTCAATGAACCAAATCACTTGACAGGGAAACACTTCATCTCCAACTGCTTCTATATTAGTGTATGTACTTTATGTCATGAATCAAGATGAGTGGGCATTTCGGGTAGATTCTTTTCAAACCCTGATTTTTTTACAAAGTACATCATAAATTATCAAAAAACATGTTTTGCATTTTTTTTCGGTCGCCCATCTTGGTATTTTGGCGACCATTTTTCAAAATGGCCGCCTTCATAATTAAATTTGCCTATATATCGGCCTTTGAAGCTCGTAGGAGCAATATATCTGGTGTCCTATACCCATGTTGTTTAGGGTCAAGGAATTCTATTTTATGTTTGTTTAATAGTGCGATGTCCTTCATTTCACTACAAATCCAGATGGCCGAGGCCAAAATGTCCGTCACTAACACAAAATAAGCTATATCTCGGCTTCAGAGCAGATTATGAAGATGGTTTTTGTTTCTTTACATAGGTTTTTGAGTCAAGAATTCGATTTTGTGCAACGTCTACGTTTACATGACTTTGCGTACACTAGAAGCCAAGATGGCCCGCGAAATAAACCTCATTTTCAATGGCTGCGTTTTTTTCCCCCCCGTATTAAATTAGCCCATAATTCTGGTGTCTATGTTTTAGGGGGGTCAAGAATTCATATTGATGTTGTTTAATAATTTCATGTCCTTATCACTCTAAAATCCAGATGGCTGCCAATTGGCCACCGTACTATATGTTGTTATTTCCTAGCGTTTCAAAAGCATGTATGAAGACAATCCTTAAGGGTCGCAATGTATTCAAGAAATACCCAGCAATATATTTCAATATTGTACGGTGACTGAGTGGTATATTTTGAGTAAAGACGATGGGTATATGAGGCTGCTATCCCCGGTTTGGAAGCACTACCGAGATGAAGCCATATAATTTTGTGTACATGAAATATCGTGATATGGGCCGTGTCCCTTATTATTTTATAAAATAATAGATAATAGATGATATCGATTGTTGAAGCTAGTAATGAGCAAGAACGCGTACGTGATAGAGCTTCAGACGGGTGTCAGATTTTCAATCTAGGCCTATATCACGACTTTATTAATATACGGTAAGATGTTGCTTGCCCTTGTGGCAGGTCATTTGTTTCAATGTATTGAATGAAAGTAAAACAATGTGTTACACCTATACATTTTAAAAATACTCACCACTTTTTCCTTGATATTTACGACTCATACAAGTAGGCCTTAACAGTCACCACTATGAACACATACCCTTCGGCTTAAAAAGAAGAAACCACAGCATTTGTAACAACAACACACGTGAGACACGAACAATCTTGAATGCATTAATTATGGCAGTTAACGTTATGACCGTACAACCATGAATGATATTCGCTGCAGTGAAATCTTATTCACTATACTAGATTATCTATTAGCGAGTAGAAATGTGAACAGATTTGTAACCTTGAATACCTGAAAGGTTTGCTCTGGTGTTCACTTATCAATCATCAATTTTAGAATTGAGGGCGATGTGGTACAGTGGATACAACGAAGCCTCATGACTCAAAGGTCCTGGGTTCGAGTCCCGATGAGGCCAATGTGTTGTCACTTAGGCAAGGCACTTTACCTACTTGCCTCTATCACCAAGGTGCTAAATGGGGAGCTGTCAGGAATATTGTCCATTGAGCGTGCCTCAAAGGTTAGAGTATGCTTGGGCATTTGTAAGGCGGCTGATATTCTAGTGGCAGCGGAATTAAATGTGAAGCGCTTTGATACAAACATGCAAAGACAAGGACCTTGCCCAAATCACAAAAACAGCCAGATTTGTAGTTGTCTTGGCTAAAATGTCGACATTTTTTAGTCAAACGGTAAAATGGGGTGTTTTATGGGACTGGAACTTAGACTCAATGAAACCAAAGCACTGACAGGGAAACAACTCATCTCCAAATGCTTCTATATTAGTGATGTACTTATATGTCATGGAAATCAAGATGAGTGGGCATTTCGGGTAGGACTGGTAGGGTAGACTTCTTGCAACAACCCATGATTTTTTTACTTTTACAAAGTACATCATTTAAAATATCAAAAAACAATGTTTGCATTTTTGCGGCATGCCATCTTGGTATTTGGCGACATTTTTCAAAATGGCGCCTTTCATAATTAAATTGCCGATATATTCGGCCTTTGAAGCTCGTAGGAGCATAATTCTGGTGTCTATACCCATGTTTAGGGTCAAGGAATTCATATTTTATGTTTGTTTAATAGTGGCGATGTCTTCATTCACTACAAATCCAAGATGGCCGCCAAAATGTCGTCATAACCAAAATAAGCTATATCTGGCTCAAAAGCAGATATGAAGATGGTTTTTGTTTCTTTACATAGGTTTTTGAGGCAAAGA
Organism: Ophioderma brevispina; assembly: GCA_023653785.1. NCBI lineage: Eukaryota > Metazoa > Echinodermata > Ophiuroidea > Amphilepidida > Ophiodermatidae > Ophioderma > Ophioderma brevispina. The sequence goes on along the minus strand of JAMKCH010004916.1, from coordinate 39,427 downwards.
ATTCGATTTCGGCACGTCTAAGGTACAGACTTTGCGTTACACTAGAATCCAAGATGGCCGCACGCCGAAATAAACAGTTTTCAAAAGGACTGCTTGTCGTAATTAAATTAGACCATAAGGTGGTGTCTATGTTTTAGGGGTCAAGAATTCATATTGCTGTTTGTTAATAATTTATGTCCTTATCCATCTAAAATCCAAGATGGCTTGCCAAATGGCACCGTAAAATATGTTGTATTTCTAGCTTCAAAAAGCAGTATGAAGACAATCCTTAGGGGTCGCATGTATTCAAGGAACTACCCAGCAATATATTTCAATATTGTACGGTTGACTGAGTGGTATATTTTGAGTAAAGACGATGGGTATATGAGGCTGCTAATCCAATGTGGGAAGCCACTACAGAGATGAGCCTATACATTTGTGTACATGAAATATCGTGATCTGGGCGCGTTGTCCTTATATTTATAAAATAAATAGGCTATTAATAGATGATATGATTTGTGAAGCTAGTACTGAGCAAAAGGAACGCGTACGTGGAGATGAGCTTCAGACGGGGGGTGTCAGATGTTTCAATATAGGCCTATATCACGACATTATGAAAAATAACGGTAAGAGTTGCTGCCCTTGGGGCAGTCATTGTTCAATTGTATTGATGAAAGTAAAAACAATGATGTTAACCTATACAATTTTAAAAATATCACACTGTTCCTTGATAGGTACGACTCATACAAGTAGGCCTTAACAGTCAACATTTGACCAATTACCCTGCGGCTTTAAAAGAAGAAACCACAGCATTGGTACAAAAACACACTTGAGACACGAACCAGCTGAATGCATTAATTATGGCACTTAAGTTAGATCACTACAACATGAATGATATTCGCTGCAGTGAAATTATTTTTTCTACCAAAAACTGCATAAGAAGGAAACCAACAGGAAACAATAAATTTGACGGCGCAGCCGATTATGAGTACCGTACAAGTATACCTATACCCTACACCAAATTAAATGTCACAAGAAGCATTATCACAGCCATTGACATCAAAGCCAAGCTCTAAAAAACAAGTCTCTGAATACTATGAAATATACAACAACCAACTACAACATACCCGCCAAACAGAATACAATAAGACTTCTGTCTCTGGTATGCAGCACAAAGGACTTATTGCTTTGCTAAGAAACTCAATACAAACAAAGCATTGACCATCAATATCACCATGGAAGCCCATGCTCGCATCAGTAGCACGTGCAAATAATGTTTTGAACAATATCAAACATCATCGATTTCTATAGTTCCTAGATTGACACCATCTTTAAAACCTATAGAACAAGACATTAAAATCCTAATCAGTACACCCAAACCCTTCAAATTCGCCCGCGCAGAAATGTCAAAATGCCTTATTCTCACAGGTTCCCAAAGATCTGGAGGAAAGGACATGGTGTGGAAATCCTAAAGCTGTTGAAGAATCCATTAATCCCAAGAGCTATTGACCAATATCACTCCTTCTACCTACAAGCTCTTTCAACGTCTCCGACTCAATCGTATCTAACATGGTGATCGACAAACACCTCACGCCAGAACAAGCAAGTTTCCAGCCAGGCAAATCAACAACAAGCAAGTACTCAACTACACTTCGAAGATGAGTTTCAAGAGGGTGGGGTTACCGGGGTCATGTTCGTTAACCTTATCAGAAGCTTATGACACTGTTAATCACAGATTGCCGACTCCATAAGATCTTGCGAAACTACAAGGCCATCTGGCTTGGACTGAGCTCTTCAAAGGGATTGCTTGCAAACAGGATAAGAATAATAATATAATAAACCCAAAATTTATATAGCGCAATTCTTGTTCAGTTAGAAGAAGAGCCGTTGATAGGCTCAAGAGTGTGGATAACCCAAGGGTGTGTCCTCGCTCATTTCCTTTCAATTATTACAAAGACAACCCAAGAGTGCAGGAACCTGTTGTTCTATTTATGCAGACAGATCTCAGATCAGTTGCACAAGATGCATTACTGTTGAAGAAAAGATCCCAACGCTTTTGGATGACCCACCCTCCTTATGAGGAAACACCTACGTGGGGATGTATCCAAGGACACAAGATTTGGAATTTTAAGGTCTTTATAAGTTTTGATAAATGTCTTTGGGAATTTTAAAGAGAAGAACAGAGTAAAGTATGTCACGCAATAACATCGAAGTGAAAAAACTACTGGCACAAGATGGGGGGGGTGGCTCGCCCCATTTTCTAGATGATGGCACGACCCTGTGCTACTGAGTAACAGAGTATGCCTGCTCTGTATGGCAAAGATCAATCATGCCAAGAAGCTTGACCCAGCTTTACATGCCTCTTGACGGTTATCACCAGGATGTCTTCGACCCCTAAACATTAACAGAGAACCTATACATCTTAGCAGGAAATTGCCCTCCACCAGACATCCGTCGAGTGTAGCGAGCATGCAAGAACGTAGCTGTTAAGTATCTAATGTGTGAAGCACCCTATGTCTCGGCAGAGACCTGCTGCGAACCGTCTTAAATCCAGAAGCTGCCTTTTAAGGAGTTTTGAGAGCTGCCCTTGTGGAACGAAGGACTTGCTGTCAAACAATAAATGCCTTATTAGTATTGAACCCGGGGACGCCCCTGCACCTGAAGTGACGCCTCATAGCCTGAATGGCGAGGTCCCAACAGATAGAGAACCCGGAATCGGCCGATCAAGTTTTCATGCAAAAAATTGGCTACCTGTCAGGAATTAGATCAGGATACTGTTTCTGGCTGGGGAACAACATCAAAGACATTGAAAAATCTCTTGGCTGCCCACTGTTGGAGAACCATGCACAGACAGGACCTTGCCAAATTCAACCAAAAACAGCCAGGAATTTTGTAGTGTCTCTGGTAGAGCATTTAGTTGAGTACTTTGTTTGGAATCGATAAGAGGAAGAATAAGCTTGTTAACCCAAAATAAGGCTCATTGTCTTTGGTTAACAGCATCATCCTAGGTTAAGTTTGGTATCTGGGATTTGACTTTGTTAATAAACCTCGATAAAGTTTGCCTTATTCCTGGGATACAGCTCTTTATATGGGTGACTTTTGTACCTATAGTGTTTAGGGTTTTTGTAAAGCCAAGAGCATAACCGTGCCTTTGGTTGTTATCCGGGGTTTGATCTGCTATACCTAGATATAAAGGAGCATTATCTTGGGTTAACAAACCTAAACCCCAATAGGATCTTAAGCCCGAGATAAGGTTTTGTTATCCTAGTATTATGCTCATTATCTAGTGATAGGTGAAAATGAGACACTTATGTTCCATTGATCTAAAACAATGGAAAGAGATCAAATTGACTGCACTGAATTCTGCCTGCGTGAAGCCAACCCTGGAAAAGGACAAACAACATATGACATGAAAAGTGCAACAAACATCATACAAGGACTAATCAAGGACCACAGCGATTTACAGCAAATTACATATGGTGGTTGGGCAATATACCAGGGACTATAATTGTGACCGCCATCTTGCATTGCAGAATAAGATACATCTGCACTTTATTCTACCCCAAACAAGGTAAAAGACACTAAAATAGGTTTTATAGATCTGCTTCAGAAATAGGAATATTGATGACCAGTTACAAGAGGTTATTTCGGCAGCCATCTTGAATTACTAGTGTACGCATAGAGCTGAATAATAAACCCAAGAGGGGAATCGCGTGTATGGTGGAATAGCCCAAGCCGTAAACCGATTTTCTTTATCCCACCAACAGAGCGCCGTGCGTTGTTGCTGCGTAAGCACTTGCGTGTCGTCATGTTGAGGCGCAAGCACACGCATTATAAAATCTGTGCGGACGCATTTATTATGTTATTCAGTGTTGCATTTCACACTGTTCCATTGCCTGATCGGGGATTTTTTCTGCAATAATTATGCGAACCCCAATCGATGATAAGAGAAACATGCATCAAAAGATTCATGCAATCCTAATGCACAAAGTCTCCTGATGACCCTTATGTTGCTTAGGAAACGAGATATTTGAGTCCGAGGGATAGCATGTGGCATCAGTTGTATTGTTGTGTTTTCATTCGCTAAGTGTGACGAATGTAATACTCGCGTTTGTAATTATGAATATGCATAAGGACTTCCAAATGACGACGATACGTAAACCAAATATGGTGCGGCCCAAATACTATAATAATGAAGTGCGTATGCTCAGTATAATACTTTTGGGCACCTCAATTTTGGTTACGCCGTTGCGGGAGAATCTTCGGGTCTCGGTTATATTTTTAGGCAATGAAGCAAAGTCATGTAAACTTAGACGTGCACCAAAATGGAATCTTTGACCTCAAAAACCTATGTAAAGAAACAAAAACCCTCTTCATATCGCTTCTGAAGCCGAGATATAGGCTTTAATTTTGTTGTTATGACGGAATTTGGAGGCCATCTTGGATTTGTAGTGAATGATGGACATCACACTCTAAACAAACGTCAAATATGAATTCCTTGACCCCTAAAACATGGGTATAGACACCAGGATTATGCTCCTATGAGCTTAGGGCTCAGATATATCGGCAAATTTAATTACGAAAGGCTGCCATTTTGAAAAATTGGCCGCCATATATTCAAGATGGCAGCGAAAAAAAGGCAAACATTGTTTTGTGCTAATTTCTGATGTTGTTAATAAGTCAAAAAAAATGGTTTGCAAGAATCTACCCGAAATGCCACTCAATTACACAAGAGTACATATACTATATCAGGGCCAGACAGATTTCACGAAAGCCACTTACCCAAATGAGGAGCGTACTTTCCATTCTAAACAATTTTTCAAATGGCTATTTTGAGGACGGAATAATAGAAGGTCCTAAATCAGAGGTTGGGACTTTCTTTGTAACTGTATGGTGCTCCAATGAGATGTGGTCAGTGAAAATTGTGCTGTATCTACAATGGGAAGTAGAATGAGTTTGGACCTTATTTATTTAGGAATTATGGGTGATACAGATTTTTGGGGTACCAAAATCTCCAAAAATGGTCAAAAGGGTGCTTGGGTTAGAACATTGGTTCGTCAACCCTGGTATTAGTTCTATAGCCTGATTTTCAAAATTATTGTGCGCTAAAGTTGTTATGGAAAACCATGGGCAGGTTCTGAAATGATAGCTGAGGTAGTAAGTTATTATGTCTAAAGAATGCCAGCTCCAGTTAGGTCTGGTTAGCAAGTACGAAAGTCTACGGCCTATTGTCTACATAGACTGACTAACACCACGGCCTGCCTGTGTTGAAGGGGTTTATGGGATGTTAACATTGTAGTACATAAGATGTGTCTTTTGTGAATCTGGGGCCCCAGAAGTCCATCAATTAATTGTTCAAATCCTGTTTAAAGTATTAATAACATAAGTGCAAATATATGTACGTAATATTCCTAGCTTTGTATTTTTCATATTATCCCAATATGATTATTTTATGTGTAAGTTGTAGCATTGTAATGTATCACAGAGACTAATGTATAATGTTTTATCCAAAATAAGTGATATTTTAAATAAACCTTTTCTTTGCAATAGGTTGAACCCATGGCCCGGAAGGGAAGTATACATTGTAGTTTGGCATCTTGATGCATTTGATAAAACAGTTGCATTCCCATCCTAAGAGTGACTTGATGAGGGCGAGGGTAAACAGAGCGGTCTAAGGCGCTGAACCATTGGCAGGGATAAGATGACCGAGCGGCCCTGGTTTGACCCCCTGCGGAGTTGTTGGGGTGTTTCTTGGTCATTCTGAAATAGCTCATATAAGTCGGCACTTGCATAATCAAGCATCATTAATGTAGTGTGAATATGGCATTTCTCCTCGCTCCCACCAATGAGTAGATGTGCAGGTATAGGTAATGGGTGCCCGGCACTTCATGGTTCGGAGAGTTGGGTAAAGCTGTTGGTGCCGTGTGTCAGTGGAATCGATCCGGAGCAGACCTCATTGAAAAGAGTAGGGATATACCAGGTCTGTACCTGCACTCATCGCTCTTGGTACCAGAGCCTCTAGTAATATGCGAGAACCTGCTTACTGGAGATTAAGTTGATCCGATCAAAACGCCTTACAAGCTCTACATGTCATGCACCAATTATTAGATCTACAGTCAAGAAGACACCATGGCAAGATTACTATGGAATTTACTCTTAGTGTAAGGTACATTGCTGGCCTCATGGATTTCTATCTTGTTTTACAATAACTGTAAAAGAAAGTTGACGTCAAGGTGCTTTTAGTCGTCATATGTTGGACTGTGTAAGATGAAACCCCAAAAAAAAAAAAAAAAAAAAAAAAAATTAATACTAATCCTGTAGCAACAACGTTGTTTTCAGTCATTATATTTGAAGAATTCTTTTTTTAACAGTTTATATTAATTTATACTCAATTCATGCTAGAAAGAAAAGTAGCTAAGTGAGAGTTCACTGTAAAAGCCGATGATACTTCAGTCGCAGCGAGCGATTTATGCTGTGGCACAGGGGTGGAGTTAATTTTTCTCTGTACTGGCCGTCGGGCCAGGGGACGAGGGTGAGGAAACCTACTGGCCCATGCAGTTGAACTCACGGGTCCAACCATTTTCCATGCTATGGTCATGAATTTCTGTCTTACGCCAAAATTTGATTTTGGACTAAATGTTAAAAATACAATAGGCCCTATATTTGGAAGCCATTAGTCTGAGGAGACGTAACTTAGGGGTAGAGTGTGCAGTGCAAAGTGCAAAAACTTGGGGCTTGAGAAACTGATTTTTTAAATAAATTTGGGCTTCGGAACTGATTTTTTTTTTAAATATATGGGACTTGTGAAGCATTATGGTCAAATAGAGGTTGTAGAGAGGAATGGCAAATTTCCCCATGGAAATAAAATCTGTGAGTTGGTGGCAAAAGTAGGGGAGTCAAAAAGAACTGCAAAAGAGGGAGGCAAACTGGGAGTCTTGAACGGACGCACCTTCGACCATTCAGATTGTTTTTGTTGGCTCGTATCCACAAGTCATTGTATAATGGCTTGTGGTTGGTTGTCAGATTGTTCAAATAGTATGCTGATCGGGGCCGAGTGTATCCATGTTACGGCGCTCATAAACATGGCCATGAACAATCGCCTCACCCGGGCCTCCGTATGTGTCTATTTTGTCAACATTATTGCATTTACTTTTACACTCAAATGTTTCCATTTATACCACATTTGTAGTTTGTACACAGTACAAAAATAAGATAAATTAAATGTGACAAAAAATTACTCCTCATGTTCTACAAAAACAGGAAATTTGCTCAGTCTTCAGTTGTTGACTTTGGGAGATAGCTGGAGATAACCTCGGGTCCGTTTCTTTTCAAACTCGCTCCTTGAATCTTTGTAGTCAGAGGAACGTTTTCTAAATTCGGTTTCTTGTGGGCTGGTCCACTGCAATTGGTTAAGAAATGCTTCATTCGCTGATTTCTGCAGTTTTAAAAATGCAGCGAAAGCAGCGTGATATGCAGGCTGTATGTGAAATCATACTTTCGTGAACAAGCACTCATAAAAGGTAGCCTAGGACCTACTGGCTCGCTCCTATGACCACATAAAACGCTGATTGACGAGGGACTAACACACCTGTTTGTGTTAGAGAAGTTGTGCCAGTGGGAGGCAGAAAGCGAAAATGCATGAACATATTATTAAATAAAATGCTGAAGCAGCATTTTGAGGAAATTACATGGAGGTTAAAACTGGATTTATGACAAGACCTATACAAAACTTACATTCTGAAAATTTCAACTGGCCCAAGGGCCAGCTCAGTTGAATTCTTACTGGCCTGACATGAATTGCATGGCTGCGGGCCGCAGCTTAAATCGAGCCCTGGTGAGCAGATATAAAACACAGATCGTGCGGCCAAAATCAAATCCAGTATTGCGCACATCAACGGCTCGCTGCGACTATTGAGATAAAAATGACTCCATTCAAATCCACATCATCTGAACTGTTTTGGCGAAAGATCTGTTTGTTGGTTGTTGTAAGAGACCGATATTCTCTGGGGTATGAATATTGAAGCTATGTAGCAACCATGCCAAAACATTATTTAATGTATATAATGATAAACTGGTATTTATATTTTATAGAAATTGTTTTCTGTACAGAAAATAAAATTTTGCTATGTATTTAAAAACAGAAGGTATAATTGACTTGTAAGCAGCTGATTGACATTTTAAAAACAGGGGGCTATCAGACATCTTCCCTTTTGCATTTAAAGGCAAAATGTACTGGTGACATAATAAATGGTCTATTAAATGAAATCAGTAATTCCAGATCTAATATTTGGATTTGGAGCCTACATTTTCCAAGCAAGTATTGTCAATGTATATATAGTGGAAAAAACGAAAAATATAAGTTTCTCAAACCTGAATTTTTTTTAGCAAATGTTCATATAACTGTATACCCCATATTTTTCAGACGTTTGGACTGAATAATTCAAGAAATGTTAAATATGCAGCACGATAGCATAAGCGATAGTACATTCAACCCTTCGTGTCACTCTAGTACTGTTCCAAAGATACGGGCATTGAATATGAGGGGCATGTGCGGGGGGGAAATTGAAATTAACCCATGCTAAATCTATTGAATGTGTAGTCCAAAATTATTTTATGCTGATTGACCATTCAAGTCAACGTAAGTGCATTATAGCTAAATTAACTCTCAAAATATTGACTAATCGATTGACTGTCTGTGGTGATCGTCAAGGTAACAGAGCGGTCTAAGGCGCTGATCCATTGGCAGGGTATAAGATTGACCGAGCGGCCCTGGTTTGAGCCCTGCGAGAGTTGGGGTTTCTTGGTCATTCTGAAATAGCTCCTATAAGTCGGCAATTGCATAATCACGCATCATTAATGTAGTGTGAATATGGCATTTCTCCTCCCTCCCACCCAATGAGTAGAATGTGCAGGTATAGGTAATGGGTGCCCAGCACTTCATGGTTCGGAGAGTTGTGTAAAGCTGTTGGTGCCGTGTGTCAGTGGAATCGATCCTGAGCAGACTTCATTGAAAAGAGTAAGGGATCATCCCAGGTCTGTTACCTGCACTCATCGCTCTAGGTACCAGAGCCCTCTAGTAATATGCGAGAACCTGCTTTACTGGAGATTAAGTTGATCCAGATCCAAACGCTTACAAGCTCTTACATGTCATGCACAATTATTAGATCTTACAGTCAGAAACCATGCAAGATACTATGGAATTTATACTCTTAGTGTAAAGGTACATTGCTGAGCCTCATTGGATTTCTATCTTTTTTACAATAACTGTAAATGAAAAGGTTGTTGACTTTCAAGGTGCTATTTTAAGTCTGTCATATGTGACATGTGTAAATTGAACCAAAAATACTAATCCTGTAGCACAACGTTTTTTTCACAGTCATTATATAAAGAATCCTTTTTTTAACAGTATATTAATTGTAGTACTCAATTCATGCTAGAAAATTAGCCAAGTGAGAGGTTCACTGTAAAGCCCATGATACTTCCAGTCGCAGCGAGCGATTTCTGCTCGTGAGCATCAGGGGTGGATTTAATTTTTCTTCTGTACTGGCCCGTCGGGCCAGTGAACGAGGAAACCTACTGGCCCTGCAGTGAACTCACTGGCCCAACCATTTTCCATGCTATGGTCATGAATTTCTTGCTTACGGCAAACTTTGATTTTGGCCTAAATGTTAAAAATACAATAGGCCCTATATTTGAGCCCTTAGTCTTGAGGAGCACGTAACTTAGGGTTAGAGTGTGCAGTGCAAAGTGCCAAACTTGGGCTTGAGAACTGATTTTTTGAATAAATTTGGTCTTCGGAACTGATGTTTTTAAATATATGGACTTGTGAACTGCATTATAGGTCAAATTAGAGGTTGTAGAGAGAACTGGCAAAATTTCCCCATGGACTAAAATCTGTGAGTTGTGGCAAAGTAGGGAGTCAAAAGAACTGCAGAAGGACAACTGGAGTCTTTAACGCGCACATTCCTGTACCGCCATTTCGATTGTTTTTGTTTGCCTCGTTCCCACAAGGCATTGGTAATGGCTTGTGGTGTTGTCGGATTTGTGCAACTTAGGCTGATCCGGGACCGCGTGTAACCATGATACGGACGCTCCTAACCGCCCGGAACATATCTCCTCCCCCCGGGGCCTCAGTATCTGTGTCTATCTGTCTAAACATTATTGCATTTACTTGTACACTCAAATTTTTCATTTTATACCTACTTTTAGTTTGTACACAGTACAAAAATATAATTGATAAACAAATCGTGTGACATAAATTACTCCCTGTTCTACAAACGAATTATTTGCTCAGTCTTCAGTTTCCTTTGGGAGATACTGAGATAACCTCGGGTCTGTTTCTTTTCAAACTCGCTCCTTTGCATCTTTTATTACTATGCCCGCTTTCTAATTCGGTTTTTGTAGGGCTGGTCCACTGCAATTGGTTAAAAATGCTTCATTTTCTGCTGTATTCTGCAGTTCAAATGCCGCAAGCAGCGTGATATGGCAGGCTGTTCTGTGAAATCTACGTTGCGTGACACACTCATACACTTAGCCTAGGTAACTACTTTCCTCGCTCCTATGCCCTAAAACGCTGATTGACCCCCAGAGGACTAACCACCTTTGTGTTAGAGAAGGTGTGCCAGTGGGAGGCAAAGCGAAATCATGACATCTTAAGTAAATAAATGCTGAAGCAGCCATGTTGAGGATAATTCACATGGAGGTAAAACTGAATTTTATTACAAGACCTATAAAACTTACATTCTTAAAATTCAAGACTGGCCCAACGGGCCACTCAGTTGAATTCTTACTGGCCTGACATGACTTTCACTGGCTGGCGGGCCAGCCGCTAAATCGAGCCCTGGGAGCATATATAACACCAATCTTGGCCAAAATCAAAATCCAGTCTGCGCCATCATCGCTCGCTGCGACTATAGTATAAAATGACTCCACATTCAAACCACATCATCTGAACTGTTTTGCGAAAGATCTGTTTTGTTGGTTGTGTAAGAGACCCAATTTAATTTCTCGGGGATGAATATTGAAGCTTGTAAGAACTTCATGCCAAACATTATTAATGTATAATGATCACATTGTTATTTAATGTTATAGAACATGTTTTCTGTCAGAACAATAAATATCTTTGCTCTGTAATTTACAACATGAAGGGTTAATTGAATTGTAAGGCAGCGTATTTGACATTTTAAACAGTGCTATCAGTACCTCTTCCTTTTGCTTTACAAGGCAAATGTAAGGTGACAAAAAATTGTCTATTTAAATGAAATCAGTAATCCGATCGAATATTGGGATATTTTGTACTTTTCGCAAGCCCTATTGTCAACTTTATATATAGTTGAAAAACAAAACAACAAAGCACAACAACAACAAAACATTTTTAATTTTGCAAATGTTTATATAACTGTATCCCTCTATTTTTTCAGACTTTGGACTTATAATCAAGAAATGTTAAATATGCACAGTAGTACATAAGCTAGAGTACAATTCAACCCTTCGTGTCACCTCTAGTACTTGACCAACGATACGGGCATTGCAATGAGAGGGATGTATTGTGGGTGGAAATTGAAATTCCATGCTAAATATATTGAAATGTGTAGTACAAAATTATTTATGCTTATTGAACGAATTTAAAGTCAAAGTAAGTGCATTTATAGCTAAATTAACTCTCAAAATATTCTGACTAATCGTTATTTGCTTCAACGGTATTAAATGTAACAGGTGAGTGATGTTGTGGACTTTAGAGACCCTGTTTTGTAATAGAAGGAACACAAAGGATCGTTCATGAAACGGGTGAATTGGGCCACTTATTTTTTCTGCCTCCTCTACCCAACTAATGATGATGTCCTAAATTTTTAATCTGGCGACAGGTCGTGATTTGCGTGGAAAGTGTACATAAATCATTTCATTTTCTAGATAATTCTGCCCAAGGGGGAAATGGAATCAAGCATGTTACTGCTAAAAATTATCACATCCGCAGAATTGTTAAAGTTGTAATTTCTTACATATGTTATTGTTTTAACTACCTGTGGACCAGTGTTTTCTACTAACAAAACTGTCTTTAAATAAGCGCTTTTGGAAATGGTATAGTCTTCTGGTTCAGGATGAGTATCGGAAGTACAAGAGCCAGGTCAGAGCGATACCAGTAGAGTAAATAACTCTAATTTGAGTAAAGGTGAAAAACCGTAACCGTACTAGCTTTTCTATAATTCCCGGCACCAGCTTGGGTAGACGTTTCATATAGAAGTCCCAAGGATTCAAATGAGGTATGACAATTGATTCCATCATGTGCTTTCTGATATTGTGCAGTAGCGATGTATGAATTAATGGCAATCCGTATTGAATGTGTGAGGATTTTATATTAAGTGTTTTCTTATATCACAGGTCACATAGAAGCTGTGCTTTTATAGACAATCTACCCAAGAAGGGGAGATATTCAAGTGTATAGGGATGGGTGAAAAAGTAGTACCACTGTGCCTTGACTAAATTCCGCTCATGTATATCGAACTCCCAAAGGCTTAATATTATTATCGAATGCCACCAGATTTTGTGAACCTACTTCTAATATACCTACATACGAATAGATTATTTGTAAAAGCCTGCTTCTTTTAAATCTGAGTGATTGGTATAGTATAGGGGAAATTTGTTAGCAGATAGTTATTAACTCATAAACTGTCAAAATAAGAAATATCACGTTACATGACCCAAGTAGTCGTTCCACCCTTTTTGAAGCTGAAAATGATTAAAATTTGGGGGTGGGATTATGCAGAAGCGGAGTCCTACAAGTCTTGGCCTACTCTCTACCGGTACTGTAACAAACCATACAATGGCTTCATGACTCCTGATAATACGTGTTTTCTATCCTTATTCTGAAGTGGATTTCATCATGTTGATGTAAATAGGAATGTATACGGTTTGCTAAAAAATAATTTAAGTATTTTTTATTTTTGTTTGTCGCGAGTATTGAAATAATTTACAATCTGATATGGTTGCAGCCAAATTTGATTGGCAACCTCGAATTTTGTCTGAACTTAAAATTTTTTATACTGAAATATAGAGAGTGCTAAGTGGGGAATTTCGAATCATGTCCGTGTGAAGTAGAAAGCCTTGAGAATGTTGAACCAGAAACAGGGTCTCTCTGAATCTTTGTTTCACTCTTAAGTGTATGTGTTTTTGTCTATAAGTTCCCCCAGATGATATTACAAATATTCTTGAAATAAAGTAATAAAATTAAAAAAAAAAATGCTTTATCATTTGAATTCAAAGGCTTTCAAAGGTCTGTTGTATGAAGACAATAGGTTGCCAAATTTGCAGTCATTCTAGGGCCATTTTTAGGCATGGTTAACAAAACAGATCTTAGTATTTTCTGAAATTTCCCAAAACTTGGTGTGATTTTTTTCTTGAGATGGGGACTATAGTTGGGTCAGTATGGTACGATCAAAAACAAATATTTTGTTGTAATCAATCATGCGATGCTGTTATTACATACACCGCACTAATTGGCATGCACTTTGATTAATAAAAACTACTAATAAATATTTTCATTGAAAACAGGCGTCTATATCATGAGGTTAATAAATCACACTGAACAACGTATGGTGAGTTTTGGATGGGAGTTTCCGTAACCGACCCATCTGACAACACGTTTTCTGACGTGTGTCGATGGGACCGGTTACAGACAAAAAAAACACCCATATTGGAGAGGTTGGTTACCAGCTGCTTTAACACCAAATAGTCCGATTAAGGACCATTCCACAAACGAGACGATGAAATCGTTATATTTGAACAAGTGTTTCAAGAATATATTTTCAAGTCCAATTTCATAAATTGTTTTTCTACTTTACCATTTTTTGGTATTTTTGACTAATTTGTGCTTGGCATTTTGGAATCATTATCGTTTAATTTCCGACCTCTGTGCATTGATCGTATAATCATATCAGTTTTAAAGTGACAGGAGGAGATTTGTTCAAGATACCAAATTCTTCTCACCAATTGCACTTGATCCGTTGCAGACCACCTACCGACCACATTCCTCCATAGGTTTTTTGAATAAACAAGCATGGAAGAGAACCACAATTGTTTGAACTTGCCTGCTATCGTAATCATCTCTATGAGAAAACCATGCTTTGATTTCTGTTGTATAGGACAGAAAATACAAATATCATATTATTACTATAAGAAAGCGTATTCGGCTTATTCCTGCATCTCCCCCTTTCTTTATAAACTATGGCATTCATGGTCTTTCACTAATGTGTATATAAATAACAATGTCACAGTTTTATGTACGACGACTGTTGTCTTCGTAACTAGAGTCCGTGACGACGCTTTTGATTGCGTCCCCGACTGACGGCCAAATTCCTATGACCTGTTTTGCTATAATCGTACCCGGTGCGCACTTTCACTTAGCAGTTCAGTCATCGCTTTGGCTGTAGTCAGCTATTCATTCCTAGATTTGCGCTAATTTTATTGGGAATCGCCTATAAAATTTTTGTTCCCTCTGCGTCATTCCCAGCCGTCCTTCGCTGTACGCTATACGCGACGGACTCGGATCATGAAGTAGATGGAACGCATCCACGTCCTATGCCTCCTGTCCTTCCGCGGCCCCCTGTTAACAAAACATCGCCGTGGAGGGCGTAGCTTTGATATTTAAACAGCCCCAGGCGGCGCAGGACGGCATTCATTTAGTTTGGTTTTTGTATTTTGTTTATCGGGTATCTTTGTAGCATCTGACACTAATCTTTTATTAAGACAGACTCCAGGGCTACAATGCACCTTGCAAAAATGTAGGGCTAAGATAAAAATAGGGCCAAAAAACATAATATAGGGATAATATAGGGAAAAACAAGAATTATAGGGAAAATATAAAAAAAAGGGAATTGTATGTATTTTTATTTGGAATGTGGGGTGCCTTTCCGTTGAATATCAGCAGCAATTTAATTATTAGAAGATATATGGTTGCTAATTGACTATATGCAGTCATGGACATAATATTTTCCATGTTGTTGGTATTAAATGAGGGGGAAATGCTTTTCTGACTGTGCACCTCCCCTATTGAATTTGTTTTTGAGGAATCCAGGTTGACCTATAGATGTAAATTATTTTCAAGTATGACTCTATAGAAGTCATGTCCTTGAAGTTTTGACCTTTTTTGACAATGGACCAATCCCCATAGGTCAAGAGTGTTGTTTTGTGGCTTAAAATAAGTTTTCTGAAAGTTTTTTAAATTATTCATTTTGAGATACAGTGGAAACCTCACACTTTACAGTGGAAAATTGTAGCATGTTCCTTCCCTGCTACCTTCCTGGCAACACAAATAGTTTGATATTTTATAAGTGGGTAATAGCATCTTTATAGCATCTGTTAGTGCCCTCTACCTTATCAACACTTATTTAACAACTTGTCAATATCAGTACGTTCAATCCCTTGACACCACTGTAACATACACAGGAAGTTGCATTGACAGGTTTTCTTCTCAAAAACATAGTCAAGGTTCACTGGGTCCTTTAAACGTCAATCATGTGTACACCCCAGTAATTTTTGCATTGGGTTCTTTTGAAGCAAATTTGTGGCGATTTATAGATTTAATAAAAAAGGCCATCAAGGGTAATGTAGGGTTCATTACATTAACACACTGTAATGTTTTGAGCCAGTGGGTCGTTTGAGCATGATTGAACATAATACCCACATCATTCTAAGGAAATTGGCATTTGACATACACAACTGGTGAATCTTAGGCGAGTGATTCTTTCACAAGAATGAAGTAATCAGTCAATGTGTATAAGACTGAACAAGAGCTTGACAGATATTTTATATAGCAATCAGGGGAATAAGAGTGGAAAACAAATACAATTTCACAGATGTGACCTTGACATTTGCTTTGATCTGCAGATCTGCATCTCATACCAAATGTTGTTTTTTTTTTTTTTTTTTTTTTTTGTTTTTAGCCAATCGATCCTTTGGTGCAAGAGTTTTCATTTCCCTCAAAACTGCTCAAAAAATCTTGAAAAAGGCCAAGATCTTCCGGGGCTTGTGCCTTAGTCCCCCCCCTCCAAAAAAAAAAAAATTCTTGAAAAAAAAGACATATTGTAAGTCAAAATTCCTAGAATGGGTATTTTTGTTTACCAAATGACCCTTATTAATGGGTTAGGTTCAAGTCAGTTGCACACCTCAACCAAACCAAATCTGAGTAGCCCCCTCCCATGGAGAACATGCAAATTTACTTCAATTGTTGTGTATTCTGGGTTTTACCAACTCTGCTCTGTATAGCATCTATTGTAAAGAATATTAAAGCAGTGATCTATGATATTCTCATAGATATTTTCGGTTTTACGCCTACGCAAAGATTATGCCTCACACAAGTCACTCCAAATCAGAAGTCCTAACATTGACTAAGACCTTGGAAGTTGACTCTTTATACATGTACAACCATGCTAGTTTTAAGATTGGAGATACCCCAATTCTTGTAGTGCTTGTTTTAAAGCCTCCTTGTCAATTAAAAGACACATCAGTGATTGAAAATATTTGAAATTTGCAGGAATAGCTTCAGGACTAAGGATAAGATCTGTAGAAATCATCATAATTACCTTTCCAACTGAAGACTTGACAAAAAGAAAAACGGCAATGTGCCAAGATACGATTCTCCATTCCATTAACGTGTTGTATTAAGTGTCCGAACGGACCGTTATGACTAACATTCCGATTCTGTCCTTATGAGGTTATACCTGACTCCTTGTACCTTGTATTCATCACTCCAACGGTCCACCAGGGACTATACTGGAATTTGAGAAAGTGGAAGTGCTGCCTGTAGTTGGGCTAGTTAGTCGGACTTGGTCAGTTTATGGAATTCTTGAGAATGGTACTATCGGTGGATGCCTATAACCTGATTGGTGTAATAATTCCCAAGAGAGATTGCTTCAGGGAAAAATGACTGGGTAAAAGGAGTTGAAGTGTGCCCGAATGAATCTCAAACGGATTATTGTGACCTCTTCTAGATCTGGAGACATTAGGTTTGATGTACCGATCGCCTCGAGTGCGATGTTGCGATTTATGATCTTGTGAAACAGAGTCAGTCGATGTGTCCTCATTTCTATATTCTATAAATTCAGTTTAGTCGGTGAGCAATTTTTGAGACGCTTGATTTCTTGTCTAGATCACCGCAGACGAACCTGGCAGCTCTTCGTTGAACTTTTTGACTCGACGGTCCCTATTCTTGTTGGTTACCGGATTCCAGGCGCGGATGCTTACTCTAAGTGTGGTTGAATCATGTTTGGATATGGTTTTCCTTGACGTTTCGACGAGGCATTGGTGAACAGATTATTCTCTGAATGAATTGAGCATTTTGTGGCTTTGGTTGCGGCATAGTTTGATTGTTTGCCCCTTTAATTTGTTTTTGATAATCACCCCGCAGGAGTGTGTCGTCAGTGACCTCCTCCAGGATTTCCCCGAGCATTTTGTAGTTGGTAGCCCCAGTATACGTTTCTGACATTCTCATAACTTTGCCGCTTTGACGCATTAAATCTCATTCCCCACTGTTTTGACCAGTTGACAAGCTGTTAGGTCTGCCTGGAATGATGTTTCATCTTGCTGAGATTTTATGGTGTTGTAGATAATACAGTCTCAGCGAATAACCTTGTGGTGGAATTAACGGTATTAGTGATTGTTCGATATAAAGAGATTAACAGATGGGGGCCCAGGACTGTGCCCTGGGGGACGCCACTCAAGACTGGTTTCCATGCTGAGGCCTTTCCGTTCACACTACTCTTTGAAGGCGGTTTACAAGAAAGCTTCAATCCGACTTCAGGGCTTGGTTTCTGATGCCATAATATTTCAATTTTTGGAGAAGACGTTGTATGTGGTACAACACTCAAAAGCTTTGTACTGAAATCTATTGCAAGGTCGGTACAGCTGATGATTATTAATCTGATTCGAGTCAAGGTCATGAAGAGTGAAATGACTGGGGTGTCACACTATCTGGACTTTCTCATGCCTTTGCGCGTCTGGAGAGTACGTCATAGGTAGATAAGAACTTCATAATCTGACTGTCAATGATGTGCCCATCATTTGCAACAGACTCATGTTAAGGAGATTGGGCGGTATTTTTCTGGGTCTGACTTGAACCTTTTTTATCGCTGGTTGAAACATTTGCCCTCTTCCAGTCTTCCGGAGCCTCACTTTGGTCTAAGCTTTGTTGGAGATTTTCCTTCAAGGGGTGGCAATTTCGGCTTGAGGCGCTCTTCAGAACTGTGTTGAATTTCGTTTGGTCCGACAGCTTTGCTTGTATTGGATTGAAGCAAGCAATTTTTCCACCCCTTCAACAAATTTCTACATCTGGCATATCCGGGTAAGGGCTGGCAGGTAGTTGAGGGAGGTTTGAGTCTTCTTCAGTAAATCGCTTGGAATGATCAGCGAGTAGTTGCTTTGGACTGGTCCTCCACGAAGGTTTTATTCTCGGTCTTTAGTGTCTGGATACCAATATTCTCTTTCCTGCGAGATCTTGTATGTAGTTCACAAAATTTCTTTGTGTCGTCGGAAGTTGAAGGTCGGTCACATAATTCCTATTTGCTTGGCGGAGTTCCTTGTCGCTTCTCTACGAATTTTCTCAACTTTTCCCAGTGCTGACTGCCCCCCTCGTTTCGTGGTGCTTTACTAGATCGTTCACTTTTTCTCAGTAACGTTGGTGTCTCCTGTTAAACCACGGTGTGACGTTGTTTTCCTCTAACTGCTTACTTGGAACATATTTTTCTACGAGTTCCCATAAATCTTAAAGATGCTCCAATTTTCATTTACAGTCTCTATCTCTGGTTCATTTCCAAGATTTTTGGGAAAATGCTTTATCAGCATCCTTGAGACTTGTTCGTCCCTCTTATTCCAAAGATAACAGTTTCTGGGTGGTTTTGTTAGGCATAAAAGTTTGGGTTTTATTTCAACCATAAGAGTACTGTGATCGGCAAATGTTGTATGCGGGTAAACATCAGTGACATTCCAGGTTGCTTCTGGTCTTATCATTTGCTAGGTATGTATGGATCATGTACTTGTTACATACATGCCAAAATTGTTTTTGATGATTTTTTCGTTGTCTGATTTTACCAATCACTGATATTGTCTTTAACATTTAGAACCTGTAAGGCAATACTTTTTTGAGGAATTCTGGGAAAACCAGCCAAACAATCAATCTTTAATTTCTGTGGAGAAAAAAATATAGGGAATATAGGGATTTTTGGAAGTTTATTATAGGGATTTATAGGGAGAGGGTTAAAAAAATAGAATATAGGAATTATGGGACGCTGTAGCCCTGAGACGCTTCATTTCATCGGCAGTCTGCTGTACTTAGTTTCAAATCTTTGGAATAAACAGTTATGCGAGAAGGTTTACCACCTGGATTTAGAGTTTGTATTTTTGTGTTTGTCTTCCTGTTTGTGTAAGTTGTTGGTTTTGCCTTTGTTTCCCGACTCTCGGGACCAACCTCCCACTACCCTCCCACCCCCGACCCAACGGTTTAGTTGTTACAATATTTTACCTTATCATAATTCTAACTCTAAGTTCCATCCATCTATAAGTAGGAGGTCACAATTTTGTGCGCAAATTACTGAATTAAGGATAGTTACGATATTAAACAGGTAGAAAGCACCACAATACAATGTATTATTTTTGAGGGGGGGGCTTTCAATTGATATATAATAACCATGTTATATATGCGTAATCCTCGTAAACAGGGGGCCCCCCCCTTTTCAAAACATGGTGAATTATTTATTAACTCCAGCTTCAAGCAATTCGTTGCAATCATTTCGCGTCATTAGGTGGCTCTCTAAGAAATGCCTTACAAGCGCACACGCCTACCGGTAGTTAGATTGTAATAGTCCCCATAAGCTCTCCCAGATTTCGCTTGGGTCGTGAGGCAATACAGATTAGTATCTTGCCCGAACCAAACGCGTTGACCACATAGGCTCTAACTCATATTTTAATGGTCTATTGCTCACGAGTCCTGCACTTTTCCACAGACCACATGATCTCTGTCTATTGTTTACATCCCAAGTACGAATGATAAAGCATTTGTTCCTCCCATAGACGTGTACCATCCATGCTTTCAGTTTTGTTTTCAACACAGAATAACAGTCCTGCAATCTTGATGTTCCTAACTCTCACTCATGATGCTGGTCACCACTGTAAATCAGTATATGCCTGATGATAAACCTGAGTCAAATAGTGCTGTAGGTTCCATTTCTGTCATCTTGCTTGGAAATTATCTTCTGAAGACTGATTAAGCCGATTGGTAATTCCTAAATTCCTTTGGTTTCTTCTTGTAACTACAGGTGAATAAAAAATAATCTCAATGGGAAATTCATACAGTTTCAACAAGACACTTCCGACCTTTAGATGTCAGGTTTATGGCAGATGATATTGCCTAACTTTACAACACATCTTCAAGAGTACAGGATCAATTTCAATTTAGGTATCATGCCATTATAACATCGCATGAACTCTTGAATCTAAGGTCGTAATTTTTGTGTTTTTGAGTATAGAATGATTTTTTCAGCTATTTCTTGATTAAAAAATATGTAAATCATTTTATGAGTCTACAGATGGTGTCTTTAGTACTGCTATATACATACGTATTGGTATGTTACAATCATTTATGGCAATGGTGGAAACTACCCCTGGTTAGGATCAGTAAGCATAGCCAGATGGGGGGGGGGCAGCCTCCCCCTCCCCCTCTTGCCCCCCCCCGAAACATATACTAATACTAACAAATTTTAATATAATTCTTGCCCCCCCCTGAAAATAATGTTCCCCTTTGGCCCCCCCCCCCCCCCCCCGAAAAAAGCTCTGGCTACCCATGGTTAGGATGTCTCTTAGAGAGTGCGCCACACTAGTTCTTATGACCCATCTCCAAATGCAGACACAATCCTGATATATTTTTGATTAGTTAATCAAAGTTGAATCCGGTTTGTGTCCCGCTAACGAGGTGGCCGATACACCTCACACTCAGCAGATACTGCTGTTGTGTGAGGATTTATTGGGAGCAAAAGATAATTGACCGGAAGCCCTTCCTAACATCAATCACAGTTTTCAGCGGTGGGCTAGCCTTTGGGCAACCACACCCGCCATGCTAGGATGTTAAGAAATCAGGGCCATAATATGATAAGTATCTGAAAAAAACTTACTGACGTAATGCCATAAATGAGAATGTCAATGATTTTAACATATGGCAACTATTAAAAAAATTAAATACGCACAATAAACCTAATGAGCATTCTGAAACAAGTTCTAATAATACGAGAAGGATGTTCCTGATAATTCACTAAATTTTTTCACATCAATTGTAATAAACCTAGCTATAAATTTGTTGAATGATGAAATAATATAACTACCTTTGCAATGATATCAAATACTCATTTTATTTTTGATTAGTGACCAGCCATAGTTTGTTTCGGATGAAATGTCGTACATGGACAACAAAAATCACCTGGTCTTGGTAACTTTATACTAACTAAGCTTTTGAAATTGCTTGCACCTATTATCGTAATACTGGCCTACATAAATGTAAGATCTTTCTTTGTACCCATCACTTTTCCAGATGATTGGAAGCATGCCAAGTGACTCCTATTTTTAAAGATGTTGACAAATCTATCTGATGTTCACAATTAAGCTATATCTGTTTTTGCCAATTCTTTCAAAACGTTATTGCACTTGCTGTTCCAACCACTTTACCATTTTTTGACTGAAAAATAACATTTTAAAATTCATGCCAATCTGGTTTTAGACACAGGCATTCTACTACCACCAACTCTCTTGATTTTCGGACACATATAATATATGAATCAGGGTAAAGTAACTGGATGCCCTTATCCTTGACTCTTAAAAAGGCATTTGACACTTTAAACCACAACCTTCTCCTTCAAAAACAACTCAAAAAACTAAATGTGTCACTGGTAATACTCTTGATTGGTCAAAATCTTATCTATGTGTTAGAACTCAAGCTGTAAATATTATTTCCACTCATTCTGATTTTAGAAATATCATATTGGCATACCACAAGGATCAATCCTGGGTCCTTTGTTATTTATTATTTATGTGTTTATATTTCAATGTAATTAATTGCATGTGTCATGTACGCTGATGATCACTCTATTGTTTAGCTCATCCGACTCAAATCCTCCGCCAATGCTTATGATGATAACTTGCTTGAATATTGCACATGGTTTGAAAGGCCCAACAAGGCTTAACCTTAAATTTTAAGAAACCAAGTACAATGATTTTTGGTAGCAAACATGTTTTGACAATTTCAAACTCTCTGCTTGACTTATTGTAATGACACTATTAATAGAGTCGACAAGTTTAAATACTTGGGTGTCTTTTTCGATCCAAACTTACTTGGTATAATCATATTTATTATATCTCCTCCATTATTTCTAACGCATTGGTGTTATTCACAGGGTTAAGTTTTATCTCCCTCAGCTACTCTTAACATCTGCTTGCCACTGCCTTGATTTTTCCACACTAACGGTCTATTACTGCCGTCCCTTTTGGTCAAACTGCAATTTTGAACTTAGCACTTCGCTTCAAGTCTTCAAACAAACGTGCCCGTGGTGCTACTTTTTTCTCGGACATTCGTACACCTATTTGTGATATCGGACAACCTTGCTGGCTAAATTAAGTGACGATGGAGCCAACATATTCTTCTCTTTGTCTTGTAATGTCATATCAAAAGGATCGCCTTCTTACGTTATCATCACCATTTACTTTTACTTCTAATATTCACGACCCAATACTCAGGCCAATACTTGATGTGGCTGGATGACTGCCTTAGCTCTCCAGAGCGACACCCTTGTAGGTATATCTTTTCATTCTACCAAGGTAGCCAGCTACCCTCCTTATCAGATTACCTTAGAACACGATTGGGGAGCTGGACGGTTTAGTACGCCGACAACTTGGGTAAGCTAGTACTATGGTTACCAGGTGATACCAGTAGAAGCCCTAAAAGGAACCTTGACCTGACTTTAATTTTGTTGACATTTGGCATTGATCACACCACATGGATCACGTGGGGTGAAAGTTTATCCATAGGGCATTATTAATATTTGAAACACTGAAATCAACTTTACTCTTACTTACAACTTAAGCCACAGAGATGAGAATACTACAGATACGGATGATGTTGCCATGGCAGCAGCGGCCATCCACGGCTGTAAGAACCAGCCAAGAGGGTAGAGGGCTCCTGAAAAATATAATATATTCACTGTCATTTACTAAAAATCAAAATATAAAGTTTGTTTCAATTACAATCACTATTTTTTTATCTTCCAACCGCTACCCACAATGAGGTTGATCGGGAGACCTAAGTTACCCTCCGTCAGTCTGTATTGCCAAAAGTACCTTTTGCTCACTATATACTGTCTATTGGGAGCTTGCCTGTCCCAATTAGCCCAAAATGTGGATAAACTGGGCTGTTTGTTGTCCATTGACATTTTCCAGAATGCACACAAGAACTTGAACAGCAGTGATAACTGATTTACTGCCAACACTGGCACAATAACCAAGATACAGCCAAGGGGCCATTCTTCGGTCACGTTTGTGAATTTTTACTTTCAAACCAACGCTGTTGTGTCAACGTAACCAATCTGTTATTACTTTTTACATAATTAATAACCTTCAGTCCAAACCTAACCAAAAATGATGTTTCCACTTTTGCTAGATTGGTTATTTTGTCATGGGGGGGGGGCAAATAAAGTTGGTCACGTGTGTGACATTCTGATGGTCACATGTGACCAAATTTTATCTTGTCTTGTTCAAGTCACTCTTTATGTCCCTTTATACACCAGGCCATGTTGAATATAACTATATATGGCCCAAGGTGAAGCTAGCCCAAGGTTGCTCAGACTACTACAATATGTTATGCTTCCAGCTACATAAGGTGAAACCTGCTATTTTGTGCTCAAGAATGATGTACGTTTCGCAGCGCTGCCATCAGCTTTTTCTGTTTTTTGACGTGGTGCTGGAAGTAGTGGTAATTTTTGGTAAAAAACAGCCATATTTTAGTGTCATTTAGTAAAACTAAATAAAATCTGTCCCCTCTCATTTTGCAGAAGCCACTGCTAAGAGAAACTAATAATAATTTCAGGGGGCCTAATACCAGGTTTGAAAGGGGTATATCAGTGTTGCCTGCCTTAAAGTCTGACTCAGAGATTTTTTGAAATATAAATTTGTGTGTATTTATTGAAAATAGTCACCTAGAACTAAATATAGTCACCTGAAATGCCCAATTCCAAAGTTTGGGGTGTATCGGATTTTTCGTTTGCATGCAGTGCCATAGGATACTGTGTATAACTAGACTTCCGGATCCGGAATTTATAACAAAGTTGCGATTTTCTATATGAAGGAATTTGATTTGAGCTTAGCTATTTCACGCAGTGTTTAGTATATGGACAAGCATTATGTATATGCAAAAAACACAATTTGTTTGAAAATTGAGGGCGCCCTCCTCGGAAAATCTCTGAGTCAGCCTTTAAGGGAAAGTGCAGGGGCGGATCCAGGAGTTGAAAAAACGTCAAAATTACCGGGGGGCGAAAGGCTGTAACTGCAGTCCAAAAAAGCGCCAAAATAGGCTGATTTTGCAAGGAATTTGCAGAATTACCGGGGGGTGCGCGCCTCCCTCCCTTGATCCGGCCTGAAGTGAGAACTTAACAAAATGTTGAATTGAAAATGAGAACTAATTACCTGCAGCAATTGGTATACCTATGAAGTTATAAATACAGGCAAAGAAGAAATTGAGGTGTATTCTTCTAACAGTGTGTTTGGATAGGTCTATGGCAACAGCAACATCCATCAAGTCATTCTGAAAGAGAAAAACACCATGGTAACAAGAAGAACCTGGAATTCTGCAATGTATAATTATTATTCCCCCGCTATGGATGACATTTGACCACACTCATGTTGGGGTAGTTCCAAAGCTCTAGCACGTGTGAGATTCTGGCCTGATGTCATGCTCCAGGACCATACGCAATGAAATTATCTCATTAAGGCAGCTATTTATTATTTTCTACTTCAATCACCAACTCTGATGTTGTCATTGCAATCTCTACCCCCAAAATAAAATAATAGTAGAGTAAAATTTTGTGCCTGGAGTGGGATTCGAACCCAAGAGTTTTTTCTACTTTTTTCTTAATAAAACACTCTTTCATTACTACATAGTAACAATTTTTTTCTCTTAAGACACTTTTTTAGACATTTTTAAAGATTTTTTTCAGTTTGTTTCATTTTTTTTACCAAACTACTAATTTTTCTTAGCCAAAAGGATTGCACCGCAGGCCTATAAAGTTACTTAACTAGAAAAAAAATCCTCTTTTCTACTCTTTTACGGAATAAACCTCAATACTAGATTGCAGTTTATTCCATTATAGGACAAATCGTAACATAGTAACTCTAGTAAAACAACCCCACAACGTCAAATCAGAACAACCCCACAACGTCAAATAACCCCACAACGTATCATTTCTACCTATGAACAACCCCACAACGTCACTCTACGTCGCTGGGCAGGAAAAACCTCATAATGTAATTTGAAAGGTCAAATGCAAAACCTCATATGTGCAACTTCGGTAACATGGACAAACCGACCTATTATCCAGTGTTTGGTCAAATCAAGTTGGTGAAAATGTTGAGGTGATATTAATAGAAGTACGTAAGATCTATTTTAAGTATTTTGCGATACTTTGCAAAGCGACAATATCGCCAAACAGGTCGTTTTGTCAGTGTTACCGAAAATGCACATATGAGGTTTTGCTCTTAGAGGTCAAATGTACATATGAGGTTTTTCCTGCCCAACGACGTCTTGTAAGTACACACACAAACACTCTCTCTCTCGTGCGTGTGCGTGCACACCATGCAATCCGAGCCGGCTGAAAGTTGTTCTTTTGTAATACTTAATAAACACATTTACAGGAATATAGGACAAATTGCTGACACCACAGCATCACACCAGACTTTCAATTTTCTTTTTTCTCTATGGGTGTCTTCTTGGATTTTGGCATGGTATTCACGTTAGCATTTAAGCTAACACATTAAGTAATTATAACTCAAAACAACATGTTACTTGTCACTTTTTATTTGCTATAATGCTTTCTTGTATTTTACCAATTTGGGAATTTTAAGGCCCGGGTTTAAAGGCTTGTACAGACTTCCGGGAGAGACTTGTTTTTGTTATGATGCTGAATATGAACCATTAATACATAAGCTCTCATTTAGAAAATGCATCCTTTTCTTTAATTTTGGTTAACCATTTTACTGGAAATTTGTGGGACACGGATGATTCCCCCTTGTCTAAGGCGAGTGGCCTCGATCTTTTTTTAATGTAAACAATAGGTTTCGTACATGCCTTGATTTGCTGCATTTACTGAATTTTACAGTGTTTTGCTCGGATGGAGCCAACATATTTGTAAAATGATGGCCTTTATTAGTCTAGATTTCATTTATGTCATTGGTAGATACAGTGACCAATTATGTTGACCATTTTGGAACAATGACTTCAAATGACCCCGAAACAACCTTTGACCTCACACCTGTCTTTATGTAATTGCAAGATGATTTAGTACTTTCTATTGTGCATTACAACATTATCCATAACTGCTTGTAAATAAAAAGTCGGGCAAGTATTTCTCTTCCAATATACAACCCGTCTCCAAATTTCTTTCTCTTATGTTAGGAAATTGTGTTTACTTAAAAATTTCACTCACTTTGATAAGTACAATATCGGCAGCCTCAACAGCCACATCAGTTCCGGTGCCAATAGCAATGCCAACATCAGCTTTGACCAGGGCAGGCGAATAATTGACCCCATCTCCTACCATAGCGACACGTTGACCTTGATCTTGAATTCTTCCACTTTCTCTATACTTTGTTTTGAGGCAAGACCTGGGCATATACCGAGTGATGCCAACTAAACACAACAAAACAAAACCGAATATTTTAGGTGAAGAAATCCCTTAGAACTTAGGAGACAGTTTCTGGCATTTAATGTTTTAATCAAATAAATCTGCAAAGTTTTAAATCTTCAGATGATTAATTTGCTGAAACAAAATGCAAGTCAAAGTAATATTGGCATCCTATTTCAAATGATCTTATATCTTGGCACCATGCAGTTATTATACATTTCCCACGATACCCCACACGTAAGCCTGCCGTTGAATGACAAATTATCTCTGCCAGTGGTTTCTGTGTATGTCAGCACAGGGACTGTGCAATTGTTATATCAAAACTTTTGTTAAATATTACATGAAAAAGAGCTTATTTAGGTAGGGAATGTATTAATCTTTACATACTTTTAAACATTAAATATATTGATCATAAGGCTATGTTGGAGCATCTTGTGACATGCAATACAATGGCTTTGATTTATAGTTAAATGAAATTTTTGTGTGTCGCTTGCCATGGAATGTGTCATGCTTCTGACAAATCGCCAACTAAACCATTAAAGGCGACTCAGAGGAGTTCCCAAGGGAGGGAGCCCTCATTTTTCAAACAAATTGTGTTTTTGGCATGTACATAATGCTTGTCCATACACTAATCACAGTGTGAAACAGCTAAATCAAATCGAAGTCCTTATATAGAAAATCACAACTATGTTATAAAATTCCGGATCCGTAACTTTTTGTGATCACGGTAATCCTATGGGCACTGTTATACTACACATAGATGATTACTGCATCAAAACGAAAAATCCGATTCATCTAAAACTTTTGCAAATGAGCATTGTAGGTGACTTCTTTAGTTCTATCGACTATTTGTATTAATACACGAAAAAGTTATATTTCCAAAATTCCGAGTCAGCCTTAATTTAAGCTACAAAATGCATCCAATCTTGTCCATCAAGGTTAATTCTTTGATTGTGCCACAAAAGGAATTTCATTTGGACCCTGCGAGGTACAAATTAACCTGTGAGGTAAACTGACAGTTTAGATTAAAGGTGGGTGCCCGATCAACCTCATTCCCACCCCCCACTGATACTTGGCATCAGAAGACAGTTCATATTTTGCTGGTCGGAACGAACAGCTGTAAGGCATCTGTTGTAGATGACTCACAGCCTTTAAAAGGTGTTGCAGTGCAGTCATATGGAGTTGAATTTATAAATTTCAAATCATAATAACGCGCCCAATGAGAAATGTGCCAGTTAGTTGGGTGTCATTTGGGTGCTTTATTTCGCGAGACTGTAGAGATCAAGAGGACGACTTAAAATTCTTATGCGTATTACCTTATTAAGAAGGTAATTTCAATTCATTTTCACCCTTATTGATTAGCTAAAGGGCTCAATATCATGATGTGGTTATATTAGCCAAAAAAAAATTTGAACATTCAAATTATTCTGACCTGCTAGATTAGGTGAGCCAATATGTTTCATTACCCCAGTGAGTTTTTATGCCCAGGAAATGTCTCGTTTCGATGTTATGACCAAAATGTTATGAATATGGTACATTAATTAACACACACCAGTGTCCCAGAGCAATTTTTGACCGTGACCGATTCAACTCAAAAGTTGTGATCCGACATCTCTGGGGATTTGCTCCCTGTGAGGGAGAAAACATAGAAATTGGACCGTGATTGGGTAACCCATTAATAATAATTAAGAGTATTTTAATGTGTGTGATAAACCATGTAAACGTGCTCATGGATCTGTGTGGCAGCCATAATGGTGATCAGAAACATCAAGAGAAACCAAAATACCAGAACAGATTAGCGAGAAAATGATTTTGCAAGCAGCAGGAAATGAGTATGGATCGAGAAAACCAAATTACATAATGCTGACGAAAAGGAGCCCCTACCGGGAATCAAACCGGGAGACCTCATTGTGAAAGGCAACTATGCCACCCATTCCCTGTTTTTCCATGGTTTACCTACCACAGTCCCTTCCGTTCCCCCTCACACCACCATAAAATGGTGTTTAACCTTACGAGTGACCGACTCTTTTATGGTCCTGAATAGTAGTAGTGGTGGACGGAATCTAAAAACATGTCTTTTACCTGTTGTCGCAATAGCGTGCTGCTGCTTATTATTACTCAGTAAGCAATACCACATCTAGGACCCATGCCGTTAAGGATGTATATTGTGTCTTTGGCTTCATCTTTCACCGTGTCCGCAATGGCAATCATGAAGCTATAATACCTAACCAAAAAGGGGAAGAAATAGATAAAGAAAATACTTACAAATATGTTGTAGCTGGGATATTGATAAACTTTCAACCAAACAAGGTCACAAGAAATTACTACAAAGATTATCGCAGGAGACTTAAAAGGGGCACTGTCCATTTCTTATCTATCCAAAATCTGCCTCTAGACACTCAGAGGACATGAGATTTACCAGAAGAGCCCACCCCAAGTTTTTTGAACCCAGGTTTTTACATATTTGGAATGCTTATCAATGTATTAGATCCCACCCGAATGAATAAGATGAACCTACGCCATCTTATGTATAAGAGGTTGATAGTAGTTTTCTTGTCGTTGCACGACAGAAGTCCAAGCAGGTTTTCTATGGGGCACGAGTCGATAGCAGGCAAGTTAAAACAAGGTTTGTGGTGTTCTTTTGCACCTGCTTTGCCAATAAACCTTCGGAACGTTTTCGGTAGGTGGTCTACACAACCGATCCAGTTCAATTTGGAGAAGTTTCGTACCTACAAATATCTCCTCTGTCACTTAACCACATCACCACAAACAAAAGCAACAATAGTGGGGCAAAATAGACACCAATTACATCAATAGCTACCAATACTGCAGTTGGACCCAGGGCTTATGATGGACAACTCCTATCCATATGGTCTTCTAAGTCAGTACGTTGCTTGTCATCCACTCTCGATTGCCTATCAGCACGTGTAGTAGTCGGCTTTCTGCTACTAGTTAACCACTGTCACCACCTGGTTACAAAAGGTGGAATGAATTTCTTATTGTGCAACCACCCTATGAATTAGTCAGCCTCAACGGAATAAACTGCATGTTGAAGGATGTGGCGGAAGATACTAATTTCATCCCAAAAAAGGTAACAAAATCAATCACAAAATTCTGAGAGTTTTTGCCACAAGGACTACGTATGTCACCTGCTTTCAACAATAACAGGTGGATCGGTGGTGCACCAATGAGGTCTTGAGTTAATTCCCAGTAGGGCCTCATTCTTTGCATCTTTATGTAAATTTGGTTTCTTTATATTTCATTCCTGGAAAACTTTCTCCAAGCTCTGGGTTCGTCATAATCTAAACCAAGCTTTCTTGGCATAAATTCTGTTCTGTATATGGTTTCTCTGATGTGATGGGCACCATAGAATGGCTGATGCATTCACATTGACATGTTCACACATTAAAAACTCATATTTTTTGTCTTATTTTATAAATGGAATTGCTCAATTGTTAATTTTCTCAAGTCTGTTCCCATTAAAACACCTCGTCCACTATTATTTTTTTTTTTTTACTTTATTGGTAACATTTATTACTTGGTAGGCATAGCTAGGTTCACACTCCCTCTTTAAATAACCACAGTCAATTCACCAGGCATGCTGAAACTCCTATTTAGCATGCTTACCCCCAATTTTTTTCGCCAGGACCAGTGGTGTAACTTTTTTTCCCTGACACACTCCGACTCTGGAATGGCCTTAACAAGATCTCATCAATCGCACATCACTGAAAACTGACAAAACCATACAGTCCATAAGCCAGCCAGAGTTGTTTTATCTACACATTTATAGCTTGCACTGTACATACATTTATCATACCCATATGTAGATCCATCGATTTTCATCGGGATAATCGCCTCAATTTACTGACTAGATACATCCCATATCACCCCCTCGGAGCGTGTGTCAACGTCCGTATCATGTCAGGAACTGCGCATGCGTGCCCATGCATCATGACAACAAAAATCCGAAAATTCGGCGTTCATTTCTTGAGTAAATCACGCTCTAATTTGTGGTGATTTTAGCATTGTTGAACCGAGTTGGAACAAGATTTCAGCATATTTTTTTATCGCTCTCACATACATAAAAGACTTTAAAATAGATCAATAATTTGTTTGGAATCAGAAAAAGATGATTTTTTAGGGCAGTTTATGTTTCAAAAAGATTCTTGGCGCCTGAAAATTTGCACTCTCATCATTTAAAACAAAAAAATAGGCCACACAGTTAATTACGTAAGATTGTTGGTTTGTTAATTTTACCCTAGAATTTCTTAGGCCTATGTTTGTGACTATTGTGTTCTGTTGGGTATGAGAAAAATCGTTTTAGGTTAATTTTGAGGGGACACTGATTATATCTAGTCTGGATTCTGTATCTGGGCCGGGCTGCGCCTAGCCGATAAAGACTCCTCAACTAGATATATCCATATTCACCCAAAAATTCACCTAATAACTAATATAGTATCCTCACCTGCATGCAACCACACTGCATCCTTGTATGTGACTGTACATTACAGGAAGAGAGAAAGAGAGAGAGCTAGTGAGCCACTTTTATTGCAACGCGGGCGCAGTGTAGGAATAGCTCGGATTATGATAATGATGTAAGTAGACTAGTGAGAGTCTTACAAGATTTGCTCATAATTGTAACACGGACAGAAAAGTTATATCCAACAAATCGCAATTTATCATCTTAAAGAGGAAAAAGGAAAGACGAAAAACAATCATTATCAGCATAAAAATAGCTTATAGCTTATCTTAGATTAAGATTTTATCTTCTTTAACAGTGTCATGAACCTGTAAATGTTACAATGTTTACAATTGAACATGTACATGTGGGTGACTCACCAAGTCACCAACATTTTTCAATACTGCCCTCAAAAATTGTGGGATAGCCGGACTGAGGCATCACCCAAACAGGGTGAGTCTCCTCTCCCAGTATTATGACTCACTGTGATCTCAAGGGACCCATTCACACCCTAAAATGACCAAAAAGTACAAACTTTGGACACATTAGGGCTAGCTTCAGACAAGCTTCAAGAATACCTACAATCTGAGAAAAAAAAGTAATTGGGACACTTGTGAAAATATACTGGGAACCATCCCACAAGCTGAACAACAAGAGCTGAGGTAGGCAGCGCATTGTTGTCAGGAGAAAGCAGGGGTATTCCCCTTTAAAAGAGGAGGAAGCAACACAAGACAAGGGGCCCCCGTACCCTATTTTTATTCCTTTCAATCCCTTTCTACCCCTTGAGCACCACCCTACCCCCTCACCCTCCCCCCCCGAGGGGACCTGGTGAGGCTGCTGACAACATGAATCAGATCAACATTGCGTGGGGGAGAGGGGTAATTTTCTTTCTTAAAACAGATCAATTAGTGTGCATTTTTCACATGATTGTCAGCGTTTTAAAAAGTGTCATGGACAATGAACCTGATGCATATCAAAAGGAACTACTTACTTTGTGAAAGATCTTTAGTTTGTGAAAGAATGTATTCCTCCCTTTTGTGACAGCACTGCTAATGTTAGACACTTACACTTGAGACCACATCCCGGCTGTATGTGAAACTCTGAACACTTTCCCCTAGAGACCCACATTTAAGATCTACAAGCAGAAAAAAATACAGTAACACACAAAAATGGATCCACATGAAATAACAGCTTTTACAACTACCATACGAAAGCTTTTTGATCACTACCAATTTGGTGAGACTTGTGATATTGAAGAGTCTGGGTCATAATATCGCCCTTTTGGCATCAATTCAAGGCCCAAAACTGGACGAATGTGCCTTCTGCAAGCTGAAGCAACTCATATACCTGTGCCTAACAGCAGCACGTCGCATCCTCATCTCCCGTATGGTAAGAATTTTATGCCAAAATCAAATTTCATCCCCCGCCCCCCCCCCCCCCTTCCCCCCCCCCGCTGGGAGCATGCAAGATCGGTGAGTGTCAATACATTTTATAAAACATTTACCACGATGAAACCGATTATGACACTGTCAACTGTTCACGATTGTATAATTATGCATGCATGTTTCCTATGAAATCACATAAATGGATGATTTTGCTCTTAAATTATTATAAAAAGTCACATTCCCCATTTACACTACGTTTATGCATAGCACAAACATGTTGTCCAAAAATGCAAACAACTGTTCGGGGATATGTTCGTACCTACTAACATTGAAATTGAAAAAAATCTCCCTCGTGCACGAAAGGTACGTGTGGCGATGAGTTAGCGTGGAACCCTTTAATGGGTTGGGTCCAGGGAACCCATCTAGGGAGATCCAGGAGAGCCCTCCTCAGAGGTAGTGACTGGAAGCTTCCTGGATTTTCATGATAAGCCAGTTGCTGCTTGAAGTGGAGACAAAAAATTATATTGAGCAGTAAAATATATGACATGCTGCACATTACCGTCTTTAAGTCTCATGGGAGTGGTGTATTGTGATGACTTCAAAAAGACTATTATTAATTTCTTTCAACCCAACTACCAATAATTATGAGAAGATAAACTAAATTGAGCCACGCTCACTGGATGCACATGCTTGCCTCTTTAGATGTTTGACTACAGCCCCCCTACTGGATTACATAGCTACCTTGTTGATGTTTGACTACAGCCACCCTAGGATGTACATAGTTTAACCTCTTAGCAGTGTGTCACTACAGCCACCCTACTGGATGTACATAATTTACTTCTTAGCATGTTGACTTACAGCACACCTTACTGATGTACCTAGCTTACCCTTTAGCATGTTGACTACAGCCACCCTACTGGGTGTACATAGCTTACCTCTTTAGCATGTTTGACTACAGCCACCCTACTGGATGTAAATAGCTTACCTCTTTAGCATGTTTGACTACAGCCACCCTACTGGGTGTACATAGCTTACCTCTTTTAGTATGTTTGACTACAGCCACCCTACTGGATGTAAATATCTTACCTGCCACCCCTACTGGATGTACATAGCTTACCTCTTTAGCATGTTTGACTACAGCCATTCCCAGTGGATGTTCGCTACTAGCCTCTGCTGTACCAGCTATTGCTAAGAACTCATTTTCACTCAACTGTGAGCCAGAAACAAACAACTCTGTTTTGACGACACATGGATGCCCATGGGTGATGGTACCAGTCTTGTCAAAGATGACAGTTTTTAGCTGTGTGAATAATAACAATGTTCTGATTGGTAAAACTGCAGAAAATTTATATAAAAAAATTAATATGAATTTTATGATTACTCTTCCTTCCTTAATTTTTAATGAAAATTTGCATGTTGTTATTTTTCAAAACCATTTACAAAGCTAAATACCATTAGTTTTATATCCGTCACTGAAAGTGAACCATAATGACAACGATTGACAAAGCAATCATATGCAAACCCATTCTTTACTTCCTAACAGAATATTTATGCAGATGCAGAAACAGAGCTCAAAACACTAACATAAGTTTTCAAATATGACCAAAATAATTTGCTAAAACAAATACTTTGATGAAAATACTCCATGTGTTATTTGAGTGTCAATCTTTTCTAATATGCCCACCCTAAATTGTCACAGTGACATTAGGACTTCTATATACAGGGTGTCCCAGAATGATTAGTACCCATCGATACCCAAAATGTTTTATTTTTTTCCATAGAAAATCAATAACATAAGGTAAGCTGGTTTAATATCCAACTTCATTATACTGTAACCTTTCATAAGAATTTTGAATCGTGAAAATCGGACTAACCAAAGTGAAAATACACTCAATTGTGTTAGAGGTGCTGATTTCATCCATTTTTTTTTTTTTTTTTTTTTAAATATGACCGAAATAATTTGCTAAAACAAATACTTTGATGAAAATACTCCATGTGTTATTTGAGTGTCAATCTTTTCTAATATGCCCACCCTAAAATTGTCACAGTGACATTAGGACTCTATATAATTGAAAAGTAAACATGTGCAGGACCCTTAGGTTACATGGGATAAGCATTCAAAGTAGTGAGATTAGTCTTGTAAAAGATGTTTAGTATGCCAATCGCACATGCGACAACACTATTCTAGTGACAAATAACATACAGTAAAGTCCAACGAGAGAAAAAACAACGTTTGTCTAGAAGAAGACCGCGCACATTTGTTTAAACAATTGGCATTTTAGCGCATTTTTTAGGTTGTTGACGATTCAATTTTTTTGAAAAATTTTAAGAAAAAATAAAAAATGGCAGCTTTGCAGCCGAAAAAATGGAAAAAGACAAATGCAATATTTTGTTTAAAAAAAAAAAAAAAAAAACACTTTTCTAAAAAAAAAGCGCATTTTTAGCATTTTTCACATTCTCTGAGACAAAAGTTTTTTGAAGTAACAGTTCTGGTAATATTTGTTATTAGTGGGCTCCGGATGTTAACATTTCCCTCTTGATAGATCGGCAGCAAAAAATCACCTCTCCAGGCAAACGTTGGCTAGTTGTGAATGTAAGATATCATTAACGATCGAGCCTGCCCAATTAGCTTACCCAACTCTGCAAACTCGTAAACCACAGAGCTCTCTGACATTATTACTACCTTGCGGCAATTTCCAACGCTTCTTCACTCCCTTAATCAATATAACGTTACGGCCACCAATGCCGGTCCCAACCATTACAGCAGTATAGGGGTGGCCAAGGCCTAGTGCGCAGGGGCAAGCTATGGCTAATATGAGATGGCCAATTGGAAAGAGAATTGTGTAGTAGAAATTTACACTTAATCATCGACTCAGTGAGTTGCGGTGGCATTCTGCAATGATTGAAATATTGAGCTGATTATAAAACAGTAATCATTTTGGTGTTTTATATCAAAGCTACAAGTAAATGGTTTCAAACGAATTTTAATGTTAGGATACAAAGGTATAGAAAGTGTTGTGTCCGAAACTTTCATCAACATGGTGTTTAGAAAACTTTCATAAACTAGTTTATCACCAGAAACCTACTATTCATCAATATTAGCAAAGTTTTTCATAATTTTAAAAAAAAAAAAAAAAAAAAACAAAAAATTATTAAGTAGATCAAATTTGATATATCATGTGTTTTTTACTAAAATCCAAAATGTCAAGTGGTAATATATTTTTTATATTTACAACCCATATTATACATGAAATTGAACCTGTTTTTCAAGAAATAAATTACTCCTGACAATAAAAGAGGCTTATCAGTTAAAAATGACCTTTTCAAGAGATAAAATTTGGATGCATTTGTAGTGACCTTGACTTTTTCAGTTGAATTGAGAAATTACTTCATCAAATGGATACAGTTGTGTTTTTCCTTTTCCTTAATCCAAAATTCAACAAAATAGTTTTTCAATGCCAATTTTTGATTTGATAAACCATGTTTGTCAGCAAAACCAAGGCTGAAAATATATGTCATAATGGCCGTAAGAATGCTACGCAATCGGTCCAAACAAATCACAAGGATTATAGCGTGGGGAATTCAACACTTTCATTTAATGGTCGGTGCCCTGTGATTGTTTGGACCGATTGCTGGGGGCAAGGATCCCGATTACGTACACATGGCACTTCTACAGCGAATTAGGAACTCCAGAGCAGGTCTTCATCCATCCACTATTGTCAATTACATATGTAGGTTGATGTGATGTCATAGAAAACAAAGGGATATCCAAATAGTGAGTGTGACTGTTGATAGGAATATTGATGCCTGGAATGGAAACAAACACACCAGCATCTACTGCTATAGCTGAATGGGGACTGAAATATAACACAGAGAATGGCCTTAATCCTTTACCTGGACCTGTGCTAAGCAATTTCCTGGCCTCACACACCAAGGAATTTAGCGGAAAAGATTTGGCAGTTGTGTGACATGCAGCCAACACACTTGTGGGCAGGATAGCTGATATCACATTATGGTTTCTTGAAAAAAACAGCCCAGAGGAAAGAAATTATGTCTAGAAATACAAAGGCAGGTTCTGGTCAGAATTACCGATGTCTCGCTCGCTTTAGCAATGGTTTCAGCTGCACTGTGCTAAAATATAAAACCACTGAAGCAAATCTGGGATACTTCTAGCCAGTTCCCATTGGTGACCCATCAGCATCAAAAGATACCCGTGTCGCTCAAGGTTCAAGTTGCAGCATTTTTGTGGGAATGGAATCAAAAGCCCATATTATCAGCTTTAAACTGATACCTGTAAGGTGTAAATTGGGTGTAGCAATTGCATTTGCAATTTTATAGGGAAAAAAATGGGGGTTCGTTAATTATTTTGTATTTTCTTTGTTTTTTTCATGCATAATTTAAATACGTGTTTTCCTAAAACGCCCTGATTTAATAAGCGCCCCCTACGATTTTTGGATAAAACAATCAAGAAAATGAGTTAAGCTTACATAAATAGTGTGATTTTATGGCCGGGACTGTCGAATCCGTAATCATCAATCGATGGTTTGGCACAGATTGTAATAGTTTAATTAGTATGGAACTTGAACCTCGGGAGGAACGAAAACAGGGTCCCCCTGCTCGTTCGTTTGGTATTAGTGGTAATCAGCGAAAATAGTGGTGTAAGGTGATTTTGGAGGGGTTTCTGATTTCCATTGTTGACTGACCTGTAAGCACCGCCCCCAGGGCGTTTATAACAGACAACACGGTAATATATTGAAATGCCAAATTCCACGACAACTGGTAGGTTTGATGTGATGTGATGAGTACATTTTTAGACGTAAAGGAAGTTATTGGCAGGAATCTATCCACACACATATAATGAAATATCTTTAAACAAGGCGACTCGTATTTACTCGATGCGTTAAAATATGTCCACGACGAATGTCGCCGATTACTAATGGGATAAATGCAACTACCCCTCCCCCAAACCCTGCAACACAAACATTCCGCAACACCCCACCCCTCCCAACACCCCACAACACCCCACCCCCTTCCCAATACCCCGCAACCACCACCCCCCCCAACACCCCGCAACACCCATCCCTCCCCAACACTCCGCAACACCTCACCCCCCCCTTAACACCAGTTCACAACCCAGACCCCACCCAATACTCGTAAACACGCCTCCCCCTGTCCAACAACACACCAACTCCTCCCCAACACCCTACCCCTCCACAACACCCCCAACACCCAACACCCTGCAAACACCCCACTCCCTCCCCAACACCGCAACACCCCGCCCCAAACCCTGCAAAACACCTCGCACCCTCCCCAAAACACCCCACCCCTCCCCAGCACCCTGCACACCTGGACCCCTCCCCAACACCCTGAATCACCACCCCATTGGCATAGTAGCTCATGTAGCGAAGAATTTTGCCTATCGAAGTACCATGTCAGAGATACAGCAATTATGTTATATTTAATTAGCTCATTGCATATGTTAGCCGCATTATATTCAAATTTCAAATGCAAGAAGATGTGGCACATGATAGGCTTTCATGCAGCGCAGGAATTTTGAGTATCCAATGTACCGTTTCAAAATATAGCAATTACGCTGATTTTTTGCATAATAATTAGATCATTCGGCATACTCATTTGCCCCAAAATCGCCCAAAAATCTAATCAGGTCGAGAAACTCTTCAACCCGCGTCCTTCCACCAAGTTACACACATTATAAGCCTCTATGGAACTCCAGAAAAATTGAACACAAGCCTTGCAGGAAATCGCGTAAATGATGCAAATAAGATAATTAATACCATATTAAGGCCAAAAATCTGATCAAGGTCGAGAAATCATCAACCGCTTCTTTCAAAAAGTTACATTGTCGCCCTACGGAACTCCAGATAAATCGTATTACAACAGGGTTAACAGTTTATCAGGACGGCGGACGAACGGACGGAACGAACGGATGGAACGCTGCTCATTATAGTCCCCGTTCGAACTCAATTCGCGGGGACAATAAGATGTACCAGGTTTTCATGTTCATGTTGGAGTATCCTTGTTTAAAAACACCCCTTTCATGCTTAAGGTTGAAGCAGTAGACATTAGGTGGGGTGAAGTCGGAATTCAAAGGAAACTGTTTTTTGCCGTATCTTCTTTAATATTGTTCCAACATAATAAAGTATACATATTGAGAAGGTAAATGGCTCAAGGAATCCAAATATGATATGTTTTCCTCAAATATTTTTAATTCCAAATTTTTGAGAAAAATCATAAAATGTTGAATTTCACATTTTTTTTGGTTCACTTAAACAAAAAACAAAAAAAACTAGAAAGTTTAAAAAAATGTGCCATGTGTCGTTGTTGTATTCAGAAGTCATTAGTTCTGGGTCGGTATTCACCTTTTTTCAAATTCTGCACTATTTATCAAAATTATTTGCAAAAAAAGATGAAATCCGCGTGTTTCAATTTAGAACAACGCCAAAATTGTTCAAGGGTTGACATAAATCACGATTTGTAACCAAAAACTAAAACAATACCGACCTATAGATTTTGATATGCTCTATTATATGCATTTTTAATTTCTTACCTGTTTGCTGATATAGATTTCGAGTAAAGGGGAACTGAAAATCACGAATTAATCACCGAAAGTGAACACAGAGAAAATCGCCATTTTGTCCAAAATATTGTCCCGTTTTGCTACA
>JAMKCH010004915.1:0-66942 GCA_023653785.1 Ophioderma brevispina | reverse complement strand
AACTGTATATTGTTCTTTATATTAATATTCAATTTTCCCCGCATGAATGTGAAAAATATGGGTCCATAAGTCTACAAACTGAAAACAAAGTCAGCGGGCTAAATACCCTTACGTGGACTGACTGAGCATACGGATCCCCGTTTTAGTTCTAGCAGGCTTACAGCCACTTGCTCGCGCTGCGGGGTTATGCGTCCAGCCTAGATACGCCAATATTGAACGTGAGACTTCCATGGGGACTGCCAGCGCGGTTTACCAACTTGCTACCTGTTACAAACACAACTTGACATGCAATCTTTAGGGCAACATATCCAATTGTAGTGCACACTAGACCTTTATATTCTACAGGTGATGTAACAAGAGGATGAGATTGACTTAACACTTTCGTTCATTTTTATTATCCTAGTATTGATTGGTTGAGAGTGATACATCATCCAATCTTTTGGATTTGAGCATTCAAAAATTGCTGTAGTGGTGGATCTAATCTGATAGTTAAATTGCACTTTATAAGATTTGAAGATGGTAATTACCAAATTGGTATCTGGTGACATCCAGGCATGCCTATTGGGAGATGTTTGTTGTGGGTGTTAATAACTGTAGGGAAACCCAGTAGGAACCCACGGATTCGATCCATGACAGCCCTTGGACTACCTGAATACACGTGAATGTGACAATGTTTTGGCAGCGTGAATACCAGAGATAATGTATTGATAATTTGTAGGTTCGCGGATCAAACAATAACACAATACCCTACTCCCAGATTTCACTCATTTTTTTCCCAAGAGTCAAGGACCCTTATGCAGGTAAATTGTCAGAGGCAAAATGAAATTAAGGGTCAACATTTATTTATTGAAAATTGAGTGTCAAAATTTTGTTCCATTGTTTTTCAACCGCCGGGCTTTACACGGAGCCAAAGCCTGGCTTAACCGCAGACTTTACTCTTTATATTAAGCCTTTAATTTGTAAACAGTGGCATGGCCCTTTAATTGGTAAATAACTGAATGACCCTTTAATTCATAAATGATGGAATGACCTTTATTGGTAGAAAAAATAGGATGACCCTTTAATTGTTAAATGAAGGAGTGACCCCTTTAATTGGTAAATGAATGCCCTTTATTGGTAAATGAAGGACGACCCTTTAATGGTTAATGAAAGTAATTGACCCTTTATTGGTAAATGAAAGAATAACCCTTTAAATTTACATGGTATATGAAAAGGAAATGGTCGCGTCTGTATCCCGTATACAGACTATACCTACCCCACTATATTATACAATATTTTCTTGTAGAAAAATCCCTCCCCCTGCAGGCATAACTAAGAAAAAAATCCCAATTCATTTAATTTGGTTTCCACGGAGGTAGCAATTCAAGAGGTCACCATGAGCCATCAATTGAATTCCGTGGCCCATGCACTGAGAGTCACTGCATGGGCCGGGGCTACTAATATGTGCATGCTCAGAGCATCATCTAAGACAAAAAGTCCCGTTGCATTCATGCTGAATATATGAACAATGCAAAAGTGTCAGTGGATCCGGGTGAACGTGATCGAGTCACTGGTGGGGTTATACTGTGGATGATTGACGCTTCAACACCCGTAGTATACTACATATGCGCTTCAACCAATCAATATAGCGATCTCGATCTCGAGTGTACTTGTGGCCTTCAGCAGACCAACACAGAATCTTCAATCGTATTATCGGCCATCTAATTGATATTAAGACTTACCTGGTACTTGTGCAGTCAACAGATCACAATAGGATTTACTTGCATCACCTAGTGTTCTTTGCCCAGGTATTGTGATGGCTACTTGCGACGACGGCAATTAGTATTGGGAAACTTTCCAAGGCGACTCGCTTGATTCTTGAAACCTTTGATGTGGCAAAGAGCCGCTGAGTCAAAATGACTTGCGACTATGGGAATTTAGAACTATTGGGAAAAAACGACCTCGGCCCGACTTTTGAGATATGCTTTTATATTCAAAAGCCGCGGGTCAAAATGGCTCTCAACCATTTTGTTCTCGCGGGCGGGCTCGCGGGTCAGAATGAAACGTCAAGAGTCCAGGACGCGGGACTCGGTCCCTGAAATCCCTGCTACTCAGGTATACACATATCAAATATGTGTTGGATATACCCACTAACACAGAGGAAGGGAGATTGAAACCACTGTACACATCTCCCATTACATGTGGACACAATTGTTTACCTGTCCTCAGTCTTCCTTATATACAATAATTATCAGGTCCAACTTACCTAAATCAGCATAGACATGATACCCCATAATCCAAATGCATCCTTAGAACATTTTTCATGAATGCTCAATATCATGAACATCAAGAGAATTGTGCACACAGTTCAGAAGTACTGTAGTTAATATTGACAAGAGAACAAGACTCAACAAAGGAAAGGATGTCAAGACATAACTATTGAATGGGAAGTCACTCATCAGTGGCGTAACCAGAGGGGGGGGGCAGGGGGCAGCTGCCCCCTGTGGGGGATCTTGCCCCCCCTTCCCCCCTGAAAAATTAGTGATTTACATAGGCCATATACTATACTAACAAATTTTAATATATGCTTGCCCCGGCTTAAAATAATGTGCCCCCCCCCTCTGCCCCCCGGAAAAAAGCTTGTCGCCACTGTCAATCAGGTTGTTGATGTATTAGCGTGCACGAAATTGCACACACGAATGCATACATTTAAAGCCTTCCAGTCAAAATTTCCATTTGATCCCAGTTGAAGTTGTTCCATTTGTCCGTGGACGGAACTCACGGTTTCAACCTGTTTTTAACTGTTTGTACTGGTCTTAAACAACTGTGAGTTCAACTGTTCATAAAACCGAGTTTTAAAAGTTCCATTTTTTTCCGTCACGGATCGACTGAGCAACTTGATTCTACTGGGATCACTGGATTTCAACTGTTTTCCAGTGAAACCATTCTCCTGGTCAACTGGACTTTTTACCTGGGATGGCCATACATCGCAAATCTGTGTTTGCAAACAAAACAAAACTACTGAAGACACAATTTCATTACTGAGTTAGTGTCTTTGAGTCTGTGGGATAGACACATCATCGATCTCAGGTACGGCCTAACAGCAACGTAGGCTTATAAAATTAACTTACCAACAATGGTCATAATCATTGTGCTATATATTTTTTTCCACAAGTACATTGTTTTGTAGCTATATATCGGAATCGAGTCGTATCCAAATGCAATTTATTGACTTGCCAGCATGACCAGTATCACTAACAGGATAAGTGCAGGTGACCACGCTGCACGTTGTCCATCAATAACCAGTAGTATGCAGATCCGATAATCATGAAATAGTGTATATGTACAGCTTAAAGCTGCCAGTTACTTTATAAGTTTACAACAAACATGACAAATGTCTGATTTCGGTGCAGTGTATTTGCACGTCGAGTATGAAATCGTATAAAAACAACAAAACCCATTCAACGTACACAAAAGTACAGCAAGCCCGTGGTAGATATTTGGATGTGTACACCACTAAATAATCGGCCCATTGTAAAACGTTAATTTGCATAAAGTGAACTTGATTTTCCTTGGATTGTGGTCGTGTATCCATGCTCGTTCAAAAAACGGGACTACCGCTAAGGGTATCTAATTCACAATAATCAGGTTCTAGTTCCGCTAGGGGAATCAAATTCAGTTGTGATTGTGACTGGTTCAATGATAATTATACAAATAGGAAAGCAAAAATAACACTGAGTGTGTATTTTCCCAGGTCAAAATTCCAGTTGATCCCAACTAAACTGGTTTCAACTGGAACCAGTTGAAATCCAGTTGATCCCAGTTTAATATCCAGTTGACGGAAAATGGAACAATTTTCAACTAGGTTTTGTAGTGACCAGTTGAACCAATTACAACAGTTAAAAACAGTTGAAACCAGTTAGTTCCGTCACGGAAAATGGAACAACTTTCAACTGGGATCAACTGGAATTTTGACCTGGGTTTTCTTGCAGCAGCACCCGCAGCAGCACAAGTGTCATTTACCCTTGTATATTGGCTATTTTAGAGGTATATCTTTTATTCATGTATTGAGAATAGGTCCCTCAAGGGGTATAATTTCACTGCAAATTGGTCCCATTAGGGATATTTTCACTGAAAAGTAGTATAATTTCACCACTGAAATGGTCCCGTTAGGGGTATATTTTCAATGAAATTGGTCTCGTTAGGGGGCACCTTCAGAACGAGCATGGGTACCCAACCGAAATCCAAGAAGCTGTCATAAAATTTGAAAAATCCTACGTGAGTTTGAAATATAACACCGATTACAGGAATTGCATTTTTGGGACACTGAGAATTCGTACAATAAGCAAATTGTACATTTAGGCCCGGGCATTTAGGGTCTCAGCCTTCATGGTGTTATCTTAGTGCAGAGATCCTGGTGTCTTCCTTTTTTCATTTTATTGATGAAGCGCCAGAACTGGTTTGGTGACTCAAGGCAAGTATTCTTGATATACTCCCAATAGGATTTTCTGGTTTCGTTCTGTACATTTTCCATGCTAAGAATATAATTCTTGAAGTTACCCAGTCTTCTTGGAGTTTTGTTTTCCTGGCTTTCTTGTACAGTCTTTGCTTTTTGATTCTGTGGTTAATCCATGGAGTCTGTTTTCTTCCTACCAGCCATTTTGCTGGGTATGTGTGTGTCCATAACTTTGTGTATTCCATCCTTAAAGGAAGACCATCATTTATCAACACCATGTATATTTGTTTTAATCTGTTGTATTATTTTCTCTCCAAGACATTTTATCTCCTGTTTGAGTTCATCAATATTTGCTTTGTTGTACAAAAAGA
Source organism: Ophioderma brevispina (assembly GCA_023653785.1). Classification (NCBI taxonomy): domain Eukaryota; kingdom Metazoa; phylum Echinodermata; class Ophiuroidea; order Amphilepidida; family Ophiodermatidae; genus Ophioderma; species Ophioderma brevispina. The sequence continues at coordinate 62,136 of JAMKCH010004915.1, read as the reverse complement.
TTTTTCTCGTTTTGACTTTTTGTTTGGATGGTTTGGTCTTCATGTCAATGACGGGGATCCCGTCATGATCACTTATACCAGGTGCTACGAAACTTTGGGCAATTAAAGATGGGCATGTAGTTAGAAATATATTATCTTGTCTAGTAGGCTCAGTTACTATTTGTTCCATGGAAAAATCTCTATGTCTAAAAGGTGCCTAGAAATGGTAAGTTTTTACATCCTGGATTCAAAGAGTGTGTATCCCAATCTATGTCACCAAGGCAAGGTTAAAATCCCCGGCCAGACAAACAATGGTCCCTCTCAGTATGTTTAGGTTTAACTTTTGGCAGTGATTGTCTTACTTTTGTGAGATAGTCTTCATCGTTTTGGTTTGGATGACGATTAAAAGAACCAAATAGGATTTTTTTACTACCAGTAATCTGAATTGGAGTCCAGATCAATTCACAATCTTGATCGTCAAGCTCAGTCACTTGAATACCAACGATATCGCCATGTATGGCAACAAAGACCCCACCACCTTTTTTTTCGCAACCCTGTCTTTACGAAAGAGGAATAGTTTTGCGAGAAAAAAAATCAGAAGTGCGAATGAAGCTGTCCAACCAACTCTCAGTGCCAATAACGACTTCTGGATTATGGTTTTCGAGGCAGTTGTCAAAAGTCTCTTTCTTTGAACGTAGGCCTTGACAGTTAACAACCATAACCCGAAGGTTGTTATTCTTTCTTTTGGTGAGATTTATACACTGTTGCTCATAAAGTTGGAATAAAATATTTTTACCACTTTTTATGGAATGATTCTTACAGTGTGAGTTATTTATGATATCTTGGGTGTATATCGCCACACTACAGGGTGAGTCAGAAAACGGAAACCCAAGTACGTCCCTATATTGTAAAAAGTTCAGAGTGCAGCATTTTAGTTATGCAATAATGTAAAAGCTGTCCAGATTTGATTTGGTATCATTGTTCCATTCTGAACCAAGACGTTGTTCCCCAGTTAAGGAGAAGGTTTGGACTATAACGTAATGGAGTCATCAGATGTGTGGTATTTTCAAAATAGTGCACTGCCTCATCGTCCCGTCATTGTCAGATCGTCTACAAGAACTTTTCGGCAATCAACTTTTCCACACTAACACTCTTGTAAATGGTTCATAGTCTTCATTCAAAAGTAACGTCTATGACCCTGCCTTCTACTTGATCACTCTAGAGATGAACACACATCTGCTCATGGTTTGAATGTGTCCCCAAAAGAAAAAGTCCAGTCTGCTTAATTGTCACCTTGGAGGCCATTCAACTCCAAGCCAATTCCGGCAACTCGATTGCCAATGACGGAACGATCAGAAAATACCACACACGTCTGATGACGTTGTAATCCAAACCTTCTCCTTAACTCGAAATCAACATCTTGGTTCAGAATGGAACAATGGAACCAAATGGAATCTGGACAGCTGTCCATACTTTTAAGGTGCTGTCCCGGGGGATGCCGTGGACAGAGTGTAAAAATGGTCTCTGTGTTCAACAGCTCGTAACTTTTTAAGTACACACGGGAATTGAATTATTCTTTTTAAATGAAGCTTATTAATGACACTTTTACGGCATTGCTTAATTAAGATTTTTAAAACTTTTTACAATATAGGGGACGTCTTTTGGGTTTACTTTTTTATGCCTCACCCTGTACTATGAACGTAGTCCACAATTGACCCTTTACGAACTGTGACCTTAGTCTGAAAGGAAAAGGGGGTATTTGAACAGCAGATTTAAGGATTTTGTTACAAGTTTTTCACATCAGTCATTTTTACATATAACACATTTTTGGGTGATTTCGTGCATCGAAATGTTCAATAGTACTGTTTTAAATGTCAATCATGAATCACTAACATCGAGTATGGCCACCCCTGGCATGAATCAGTGCGTCAAGACGTCGCGGCATACTGCCCACAAGGTTGTTTATGATGTCAATGGGCAGAGCGTCCCACTCATCGGTCAGAGGCTGAGCTAACTCCTGTAGTGTTTGAGGAAGATTGCCCCTGTACTTGATGGCTTGGCCCAAGGCATCCTAGCATGCTCGATAGGGTTCAAATCAGGGGAGCAAGCAGGCCATGGTATCTGCTCCACCCCCTCTGCCTTAAAGGTGCAACGAGAGATTTCACATATCAGGTGTCCCTTAGAAAATCGAAAGTACTGATTTGTGCCCTGATGCAAAGCTTTCATTCAAAAAGATCTTCATCTGAAAGGATTAAGCTGAGAAATGTTTCTTTGGTACAAAAATTTTGAAATTTCTAATTTTGTATTGGAGCAAATATGAAATTCAGCCCATGTTTTACATTGAAATATAAGCAAATCAAAATCACCTGTTTTCTGTCTTTTATGACATTTCTGTAGCCAAGCACAAGGTAAGAAATCTATTGAGTGTCTAATCTATATGAAATTACTATTATGACACAATATTTGGGTGCCTCAAAATCTCTCGTTGCACCTTTAAGAAATTGTCTCACTAAAGCGGCCCTTTGCAGCATGGCGTTGTCGTCTTGCAGCCGAAAATTGTTTGCATAAACCCTTCTTGCATGTGGCAGTCATGTGGTCTTCCAGAATGTCCAGGTACACGACGGCGTTCATGTTTCCATTGCGCCACCAGTGACGTTTTCCCTCCATAATGAATACCCGCCCATAACATCACTGAGCCGCCACCATTTTGAATCGATTCCTGAATGCAGTCATCTCGGAGCTTCTCATCACGTAATCGACCAACCCTTTGTCTTCCATCTTGTTGGACAAGGAGAGCGGCGCGGCTCTCGTTCACAAAAACAACATGTCGCCAGTGTCCGAGCTGTAATCGTCTGTGCCAGTGGCGTAACGGGCCTGCCCGCTCTGAGGGGGCAAATTTCCCAGTCTTGGAAATTTTGCCTCTCAGGGGGTCAAAAGGCCAATTTTTCCCGGTCAGAGGGCTAAAAAAGGCTGATTTAGCATGATTTTTGCAAATTTTTTCCCGGCCAAAGTCGTCAGGGGGGGCAACCTGTCCCCCTGCCCCCCCGCCTGTTACGCCACTGGTCTGTGCTACCTGCGCGCAAAGTCGAGCAACTCAGCGGTGAACGGTTTGGTCATTCGTCTTGCTCGGTAACCATGTTGAAGCAATCTCCGATTTACAGTTTGGCGGGAAACGTTGATTCCATAATGTCTTCTCCACAAAAAACGAAGACTGCTCCTTGCCTTTTTCTGGGCTCTACGGCATAGATTAAGCAGTCGGCGATCATCTCGTCTGGTAGTCAATCGTGGTCGTCCTGGAGATTTTCGTGGCCTCAAATGACTCACCTCTCGATGATGTCTGAGGATTTTACAGACCGAACTCTGCGATATCCCGAGGAAATCAGCGACTTTAGGGTGTGAAGAAAAATTATTCCAACTTTATGGAGAACAGTGTAGAAAAAAAAAGTGTGTTTGTATGATTATGTACAGCGCTTAGATACTTTTTGATGTAGCGCTTTATAAGTCACAATTATTATTATTATTAATTATTACTATAAATTTTCTTAAGGTAGTCATAGTTTTCGAGCTCTGCTCTGTATGGTCACCTACCATTGTATCGCCCATATATTTGCTATGTTTATTGGTAAATACATTCTGAATTAGAATCTGAGCAATAATTTGATACCAGTTTCAACAAGATGAAAAAAAAACCGGATCATGTTAGGGTCACCCACATTTAATAGGTATTTAAAAGTATTTTATTAATCAAACAATATTATTATTAATATTAATTAGTATTATATTATTGTATAGTACATTTTAAATAGAGAAAACAACACCAACAACAAAATAAATAAATATATAAATAAATAGCAGAGATTTATATAGCGCCTTATGCTATTGGCGTCTAAGCGCTTTCACAAATGGCCGCTGATCACTGTGGCTTAACCATACCATAAACCATTTAGCATCATTTCAAGGGATGCAGCAGATCGGGATCAGCGCTTTCCCTTATCAGCAAACATACATCGAGATAACCATCGCAGCCGGGACCAGCTCCCAAATATCGCATGGGTAAATCGGGATAAATAAGCGGTCAGTTTCTTGTCCAGGGAAATTACAAGACAGCTGAATCTCACAGGGCTCGAACGCACGCCTATACGTATGGATGAGCATACACTGGAGTCGAGCGCTTATCTGATTGAGCTATCTTGTCCGCTTAAACTCGCACAAAAGTGCGAGTGTGTGTGCAAATAAGAGCTTATAAACAAAAGCGCAAAACACCTGACTTCTCTGTCCATTAAATGGCAAGCAAATGGCAACAACAAAGTTGTTATGTCACTTCTGTTTACGTCTTTATCGTCATTATTCTACCAGATCCAGATAGCAGACCTGAGTACTGATACACTTTGCTGCTTCTATCGCCGATTTTATTGCCGTGTCGATAAAACCGTTTGGATGATTTGTATGTTCTCCAGCGAAGAATAAGTTTCCCTGAGGACGAACAAGTGGTACATGTAGATCAGTATATTGATAAGGAGTTAAGGCCGCAAATGCCCCAAGACTGTAAGGATCAAGACTCCATTTCTTTACAATCCCTTCCAGATAAAGCTCCCGAATATTGTCACCGTGTATTGTAGCAAGATCTTTCAAAGCTTGTTCCAGGCATTCATCGTCGGAAAGACCTATAAATTTAGCCGAATCACCTCCATATGTGTATGAGGCCAAGACTACACCCAGACCGGAATCAAAATCATGACTTGGGTAAAATATACTTCTTGATGGTAAATCAGTTACTGTGTTACCTCCATAGATACCTTCATCTTCCCAAAACGGCCTTTGAAAAACGAGCACAATCTTAGTAGAACTAATGTAATTAATGCTCCGGAATGATGTTTGTTTATCGGCATTCAAGACCGGGGAGAAATTAATGAAGTTTGTGGATGTAGCAGTTGCTGTCGTCAGTAAATAGTCTCCGAAATTGCCACGTCTCCTCCGGAGGACGGGTAGTGTACAACGACAGTACCATTTCCATGTTCTACAAGATTGACTCGTGCATTAAACGTGATATGTGTTTCAAAGAAGGAAGGAAAGCCTTTGGTAGCAGATCATTTCCACCTACAATCTCATACAATCTGTAAATAATAATAATAATGATAAAATGGATGATAATAATAATAAAAATAATACTCAGCATACTGCATTAAACATAAAGAACAAAAATCATTATGATAATTATCATCATCGTCACCATCATCACCATCACCATCATCATCATCATCATCATCATCATCATCATCATCATCATCAACCTTATCATTCAATCACCTGCACTATAATATTAAAGCATAAATAAGGCATATTACTTGTTTCCAACACCGTAATATCGTATTCTTTCTGAAAACGCAAGGTTGAAAACTGCTTCTTCATCCTTCAGTAGGCCAATCATTGCAATGTCTTCATTTGAAAGTGCAGTTTCTTCCTTTAAATATTCCTGCAAATGTAGATTTAAATATTACAAAAGCAATGAGGAATATAAGTGTCTGAGATATGATTTCAACAAACATATTTTTCAAAAATAGTTGACACCAGTGGTACAGAGAGGGCACTATAGTATAATTTTAGTACATGTTTTTGTCACAATGATTTCTTAATTTGACTTCCACTTCGAGGAGATTGTAGCATTTCTTTAAATGATGCTAACACTGACACTTAATTTTCATATTCTTTCTTTGCTTCTTATTAAAGCGAAGTTCCTTGAATCAAGACTATCACTTTGGTGGTTATGCGGAGAAACAAATTTTAAAAAAAGAAAGCAAATGACGATTTGCGCAAACCCTGAAATGCAACGGTCACCTTGAATGGGAACATTTTCTGGGAACTTTCGCACATCGCGCGAACTGCGCGAATCCAATCCTGCGCAGTTTACCCGCATAATTCCTACCCCATTTCAGGCTTGAGAATTTGCAGGTTTTTTTCCTGAATTCAAGCTTTTTTGTTGTTGTTCAGATTTGCACAATTTATTATCAGCCTATTTTAGGGCCGTTTTGGTCACTTTAACGCTGTTTTTCAGGCTTTGTGTCAAAAGGATTTCCATGCCTGCATTTTCTTCTTCTAAACATAATTTCCAATTAAGTCCAGAAATATAAGATTTTCAAAATATTCCAAACGTTTTGTGGTGATATATCGTTCTGCAGATCACGTACTTTCCGGGTCACATCTCATGTACTGAATAGTGTGCCAAGAGTTACACAATAATTTAGTACAAGCTTTTATTCTAAAGAAAAAAAAAAAAAAAAAAAATTTTTTTTTTTTTTTTTTTTTTTGCGGGGGGGGGGGGAGAACATACTTTCAGTGATTATATAAAACCTCAGCATACCTTAGCACTATAACAATCATATTCAAGCAGGCAGTTCTCTTGAAGAGCACCCTCTTTGATGCATTTTTGGATCACCTGCACGAAAGAGGAATAATGTTACTCGTACATAGAACCAATCTGTTTGCAATCATGACGGGGATTTGAATATTCGTGATGTTCTCCAACTTCAATGACGGCCGATGATTTTGAAGAATGTTGAATATTGAGCAGTGTTGGCCTTAGCTGCTTCTCCTTATACAACAAACCGAACAAAATGAGAAGGAGCGCGCATCATGAAGTATGACTTTGATCATTATCAAAACAAACGGATCCAGTTGGATACAATATTGGTTAAGTACCAATTCCGGAGTGGTTTTATTATAAATTCAAACTGTTTACCCGTAAGTTCGCTGATTTGAATTTCAGATGAGGGCTAAAATTAATAACTATAAAAAAAAAATCAATTTTGAAAATTGTCCAAACGTGCCAGTATCTAATTAAAGCGGCACTGGCACATTTTCACAAAATATGAAATTTCTTCAATTTGCTCTCAAATGATAGTCTAGGCCATTGGAAGAATTGAGATATATTTTACACATAAAAATAACATACCCCAAAACAGATAGGGATATTGATATGAGGATAAAGACATCTGATGTGTATATTACATGAATATTTTTGACTCGTACTCACTGATATTAAAACCACAAAGATTATAGACCGATCAAACAGTGTGCATAGCGTGGGAAACATGCATACGGCGTGGGTATTCTTGTGTTAAACGCCATTTCGACGTCTGCTGAATTATAAAATCGTTCTGTTTACCCATAAGGAAGCTGATTTGGTCTTAATCATTTCGGGTGAGGGCTTTTGTATATAAAAGCCTTACAACCATGCAAAAGTATCGATTTTGATAAATCTTGAGGGCGCACTATTTTTCAAAAGTGCCAGTGTCTCTTTAATAAAATAAACCCCCTTCAAAATGGTTTGTTTGAAGATGATATTCATGACTTGAAAAGATCGCATTTTATCATTAAAATCGGGAATCCCGATCTTTTTTTTTAAAGATCTTCCAAATTTTACCCCTGTTAATTACCCCTCCATATCTCAAAATGTTAAAGGATGCAAAAGTTACATCATCAAGATTTGGAATCAACATGTCAATGTTGGCTAGAAACCATCAAAACATAAAACAGTTCATGCAGACTCTTTTGCCAGGTTATAATGCAAGGTTTATTGTTCTACCGCTGAACTATAGTAACTCTTTTACAATTGAAGATTTGAATGAACCACTGGATAAATGCCCTGCATAGGGCATTGGGTATTGGTGGTGAACTTATTTAAAATACAGTATCAGAGTACTACTTAAGCCTTAAGAAATCAATTGCCAATTCTTAGAGTGACAATTATTATTATTATGATTAGATGCCACGACAATAATTATAAAGTAAATATTGAATAATGAATAATGGAACACCCAGACGACCTACAGCTGTCACTTATACTGCTTTTTATAGTAAAGCAAAGCAAGAACCACCCACTCACAATTCATCCAAGAGAGCTACAACTGATGTTTATGTCAAAACTTGGAGCATTAGTCAATATTAGAACAAAATAATCTGCTGCGTGATGTGTAGCCTGACTAGTTTTGCACATAGCTCACCGACTCGCTGTGATGGTCATACTCACCAGTGAAAATCACAAGGTACCCGCAGGCTAGTCTTTTTTAGAAGGTGTTTCAGATTTTGTTGGTAAAAGTCGTTAGGGGGGTATGGGAGGGAGGTTCTTGTTTTTCCCCACCCCTTCCCCCCCTCCCCCACCCCCTACGCGGTTGAATTATAATTTGTTTTCCAAGGCTTTTTGGTGAGTGGTGTCTACAACATTTTTTGGGTTGCGCGGGCTATAAAAACACCCATACTTGCATTTTGGGAAAAACACACCCTACAGTTAATAACAGCTTAACGAGTTTTGATTATGCTATGAATGCCGTGCGGTTGGACTTGGTCATAGCAAAAAGCTATAAGGGGTACCCATGAGCGGACAAGATAGCTAATACCTCCGGCGCGTCGCACTCTCGAGACAACCCCGGGATGCATGGCACACACAACAAACATGCCCCTCCCACAACCCTATACCCGACCACACAACCCACCACGCGATCCTCAGGACCCAGCATTACTATCCGCCACATAAGGAAACATGGGGTGGATATTTAAATAATATCTACCTCATTTATTTCACTTGAAAACTCTTCAACTGGAGATTGTCCTCTCTCCCTGGGGTTGTATCGAAACCTAAAAACATCTAAGTTGTATCTACGTCGATGTCCTAGTTTCTTTCCATGATGGACCGCCATGTATTTTATTTCTGCATTGATGAATCCTTTGGTGGGAAGATTGAAAGTGATCAACGTTGCCGTAGTAAAACCTGAACAAGAATTGCGGTGCACAAAATGAAATCATAATTATGTGAAATGACTCTGAAAATAAAACAAAAGTAGGAGAAGCACCATTTGACATTAAGGGATATGGGATTTTACTTGGAAAAAACTTGAAACATGAAACCCTAAAAATATAACTTAGTTGAAATTAAAAAACAAACAAAACAAAACAAAAAAACACACACCATCACCCAAACCAACCAACCAACCAAAACAACGACACCAACCCAACCAACCAAACAACCCTTTGGCCGCCGAAGAAATTCCGCTTTTGGCTACGATCCAAACAATTTATGTCTCATTGATGATATCTAAGATATTAGTTGCTCGCTTGTGTTCTCTATGGTTAGATGACGTTCATGAGACTATGTCATCTCAAAGGAACGATATGTTGCTCACAATGGTGTTTTCAATGAGAATGTGCGAATGGCAAATGAGGAACCGTCAGCAACTCCATTCATTGCCTATCGCTTATGTGCCCCTGACATGGAATCATAGTGAGTATACTAGTTACCCGTATCAAGTTTCATTAAACTCCGCCATGGGTCCTTTGGCAGTGTGGTAAGCTGTACATAAAGCCAAATCCCCCGCAAAATTCCTCTTCATCACAGCTAGATTTGACCTAATTAGACGTTTGACCCTGTAATGAGTCAATAATCTTTGTATCCAAATGGACATGACGGGACTTTATAAACATTCCATAAAATATGTAACAACTTATAGACTTACTTGTGTGTCTAAGGTATTCCTAGCTCCAAGGTCAACATAAAACCTGTTGTTGAGGAGCTCTGGTAGGTGAAGATTCTCCCCCAATCCGGTGTACTGGCTTCAGGATTGTAACCTGTAACGAAAAGGCAATGGCAATTGAAAATTACTACAATTTGGGTCATTTGGAGCAAGTCCGTGACCGTGGGGGCAGGCTCATTTCTCAGTGGATGTCTTCTCTGAAGGTTAAGAACAAATTAAGCGGGTGCCCTCGTGAAAGCGGGGGCGGAATCCAGGAGGGAGGAAATTCAGAATACAGGGTAAAAAATGAAAAGCTTTGACTGCTGTAAAAGGACAACCAAAGTGTTCGCTGTTTTACAAGGATTAAAAAAAGGTATAGTTGGTACACTTAAAAACTTATGGTTTGGAGATAAGACACAAATCGTCAAATGTCAAAGGGCATCACGGAAGGTTAAATCTTAAATATTGCTCCGATTTCTTCAAAAATGGGCTCAAATTTTCATCTTTCCTCAGAGACGCCCAACAAAAACACTTTGCACCGCCAACATATTTTTAAAATCTGAGATCAATAGAGGGTAAATGGGGTTGACCTTGTTTCTCATTCTCGATAAACAAATACAATGGCGAGTGTCAACTACTTTTGTTGCAAATCCCTGTGGAAAGGTTAACCAATTGAGATATTTGTAAGACAATCGGGCAATATTAAAGATTAACCTTTGGTGATGACTTTGACATTTTAACGAAGTTTTGCCTTATACCTCGGTAACCATACCTTGTAGTAGTTACAAACTATACCTTTTTTAATCCTTGTAACAAGAAGAAAACACTTTCGTACCCTTTTAAGCAATCCTAGCATTTTTCATGTTGACCCGTGTCATTTAGAATTTTCCCCTCCTCGATTCCATCCACTTTTCTCGAGGGGCACCCCCGCTAACATTTTGTTCATTAACTTCATAGAAGACAAATCCACTGACGAAGAAATGATGCTCTGCTCTATCTCCACGGTCACGGAATTGCAACAAATGACACAACTAACTTGGATACTATTAGTATCCCCTGTTGTTCACACAATACGGAAAGTATAGTGGTTCCAATTCACCATGAGGCGAAAACCGGAAAAATATCTTTGGTTGTATTGCAAAAAACCCCTCAGATATTTTTCCGTAGTACGCTTGAACAAAACAGGGCCGGTAACGAATTTCATGTAGTAGACATTTGAAGAAAACTTAAAAAAAAAAAAAAAAAAAACAAAAAAACAAAAAAAAAACAAACAAAAAAAAAAATGGTAAGCCTAAAGTAATTTTTATTTCTGGATTAGCACAGCCACACTCCAACCACCGCCACAGAATCAGAAAAGTCAGTAGGTCACCCAAGTCTAGGCCTGTTCCTACGGAGGCTTAGAATGTACAAATCAACAAGGTTGGGGACTTCTACACAGCAACATAAATTCGGTCATCATTGTCCTCATACATACCGTTTTCCCAATTCCCAACAAGGCAGTTAGACAGATGTATGGCCACTAGGTCTTGGCTATTTGTGCACAGTCAGTGAGAGTTGATTGCAAAGGATTAGCTGGCACTAGTTAGGGAAATCAATAATCTTACCTCTTTGAAAGACATAGGAACTATTCTCCAAAACACACAGGAGAATTTGAAAATATTTGTGTACATGAACTTAAGAACATAGAGAAATATTGTTGGGAATTGCCAGCCAGCAGTCACCACCAATGGGTTGAAAAAGAGGCATCATTGGAATTGTGTTCTTTAGAAGGGTGGACCAACAGTCTCTCCACAGATGCACAAGAGCATTAGATCTATAGAATTTGTGCAGGTAAAGTAGGGACTCGATACTTGGTGTAAGCATTACGCAATACGGGCTATTATCCAGGGAGGAATGAAAAACTTACTATGGTAATACGAGAAAATTAACCAATCAGCATTCAACATCATGGCTACTAAATGATAAAAACAGAATACCTAAGAAATTACCATTTTAAAGACCGGCAATCAGAATAAGTATGACAGAGGCATTGGGGTCAAAATTTGTGAGACTTAAGATCTGGCACACTGACAGCATACTGATTACAATACTACTTTTTCCAGATTGTCGATATTGGTTGGAAGGGATCGGGGCAACATATAATGATTATAAACTACTACCTGTGTCCGGAGTCTTCAGAAGTTTGGCAGCTGTAAGGCCTGCTATTCCCGCACCTATTACGATTATGTGCTTAGGGTCAAGTGTTGTAGGTAGGTAATCCATGTTTTTGCAATGGTTAAAAAGAGGTCAGTGTTAGTTGATGATTACTAGCTTTGCCTCACAGCAACGAAACAGGAATATGAAACTACAAAAAAAAAATATTTCCATACAGTATTTTACTAGTAGTTGGTTTTATTCAAAATAATTAGAATGGCCAGTATTATCAAACGATGTTTAACGCATCACTGTAAATCGCAATTTAAACGCCCGCTAAAATAAACGCAAGTCTCAAAGCATGGTTATTTAACCATGTTTACGTTTCAGACGAACATCGTAAATATGTCTAAAACGTTGTTACACTTAGGACTGGTAGGGGGTAGTTAAGCGTGTGTAACCTACACAATTCACACAGTGCTGATATTTTTCAGCTATATTGACTATGGTGGTTAAACCAGTGTCTTCTCGTTTCTCTTATCTTTTTTCTAAGTCCTCAGTTGATTCTTCTTGTAAATGTCATCTTGCTTCTATTTTTGTGCTCGTGTGTATCTGCTATTAGAAGTCACTTATGTATTGCGAGTATTGACTGATATTAGCAAGTGCAGTAGGCCCGGTGTTTTCTATCCATCGCTGAGCAAATTCTAAAGCTCTTTCCATAACACGACATTCTTGAAATTTACCGTGGACTTTCTGCATAGTATTTAAAACTACGGAAGGTTATATTGAAATATTTTTTGTTGACTCTGCACGTAATATGATAGGCGAAGATAAAGTCACAGTGCGGTGGATGATATTTACGCCATTTAAATATCGTGGTTGCTAAACGACTTATAAAATATTTAACCTGCGTCTTTTTAAACTGTGCGTTTAGCTAACCATTACTGTTTAGGACTAACCACCGTTTATTTTAACCATCGTTTGAGAATATGGCCCAATATTGATAACGATGAGTGAAATAAAAACAGAGTATATGATAGCAATACCAATAACTTGTTTTTCCTCCGAGTATATTGCATGACCTAGTGTAATGTCAAGACTTCAATGAGGGATGATATGCATGACTGAATAAAGCTAATAAAGCTCATACTATGATCCAGTCAGTGAGGTCTTAACATAGACTAGTTCTGTGAAATATTACACTGAGGAAAACCATTAATTTATTTAATCGCACTATTTATGCTTATGATCCCTCATTGAGGTCGTACATAGACTTAGTTCTGATGCAATATTACACTGCAGGAATAACATTACTTTATTTAATCTCACTATTTGATTATGTGACGGTAAACCTCTGGGGGAGCAATCCCTGTTCAATGTTGCGTCATAGCGCCCTCATTCGATCCCTTGAGATTGTTCTTCCAATCATTTAAAGTCAGTCTGAGATTGGAGACGGAACCATGATGGTTGCTGTCAAGGACTCTTGTGAAATAAAGCTTTATCAAAACTTCTACTAAGCGCGTCCTCTACCATTTGAATATCATCATGACCCGAACACAATATCGCGACAATCTGGTGAAGATCCGAGTAGAAATTTTAGTACCTCTCGCAGCAGTAGAAGTCTAGAAGGCAAAACTTGGGAACAATTTTGAAATCAGTTTGAAAGCTGACATGATGTAGCCACTGAAATGGCGACTACATCGTCTGTCTGCATACCTGTGATGCTAGCAGGCGCCTGAGACGGGGCAACATTGACTTGAGGAGAAACCGCTTAATGCGAAGGGGCAAAGGACGCGTGTATATTTTCATGAATGAGGCAGTGGATTTATTTTTTCTTTACACGGGGATTCAGACGTTGCAGTACCGTCTGAAAAATTTCGTCATCGTTCGTAAAGGATATTGTTTGGACCCGGGGGTTTTATGAGTAGGATTTGAAATTCCCCGTTATTCGTCGTCTGATTTTTTTTACCCTGATTTTTGCGTGAAAGGTTTGCCATGGATTTTTTCATGACGCATGACATGGAAATTGAGATTTGAACGTTGTTGGGAAAACTTAGAACATGTAAGAATTTCCTATCTCGCACTTCCTGTTGTTTGCATGTCGACAATAATAAAAAGAGCTTAGTTAAAATTTGGCTACATCTTCAGAATCGTTTTTGCAATGTGGAGTGTCAATCAAACTGATTTTTTTGTTTTTGTGACCATCAGAAACTCAATTTTGTCCCTCATGTATGGAGACTTGGTGAGAATCCTGGCAAGTATTAAAAATCCCCGCACCTTTGCCCCAGGATTTGTACACGTATGTTGACATGTTTTAAAGTGAACTCACGCATGTACCCGTATAGTCCACGATAAGAAGAAATTTCAAGAGCTAGATGTACAGATGAGATTGTTACTCATCGCATGGACTGTGTACAACGTGAATTCATCGTGAACTACATTTAACCATTTTAGTTAATTTTGGTGGTGTAAACCACGTCAAAAGGGAACAAATAAATCCCTAAATGATTAAATCATAAATTGATTTTGAAAATTATGTTTTGTTTTGATGGGAACGCAGCAATACCACCAAATCATGTTGTGAACTGACATTGTTGAACTTGAAAGTAACATCATTTCTTTGGTAGTTTTAAGATGTAAATAAGACATAATTCTAAGATCAAGTAATAGATATAATTTTAAGCCTTGTAAAGTAAGCTACTCAAGACATTACTTTTAGGATCTCTTTGCGCATGCAGTGCGATTGAACAAGGTGCGCTGAAAATCGCGTTGTTAAATAGTGATATTGTGGAAAAGTCATGTTTGGAAAATGTCTGGAATGAATATTACCAGCTTGGTCTGGTGGAAGTAGTTTTTAACTGTCAAGTCTAATTTGCATGCAAAATTCAATGTTTTCCTCGCTGTACGAGATTACAAGGGAAGGTACAACCGTAGAGTAACCGCAGTGACGCGTCTAAATCATTGTTTTGAAATGCCTCAAAAGATAAGTCGCATTGAAAGGCTGTGGTATCTGTTTATTGTTTCGGTGACTGCGCAAATTATGGCGAACACCAATTTTGATAATGTTATGTGTACAATGTTTTGGAAGAAGGAGAGGATTACGGATCTGAAAAGTCCACACTTTTCCACGTTCTCCAACATTACAGTTTAGCTTGTGGCAAATGTAGTGTATGGGCGGATGAAAGCTCCAATTTTCTATGGACTACGGTCCGGGGCACTCCTGGTTTATTTCCTGGGGCCACGTTTGGTTGGTACCAGTTCTTTAAAAAGCTGCAGCACTTAGGATAAAGTTTTTAATTTACTTTTTTGAAGTAAGTCATGGACTTCCTGCCTTTTGGTATATTCAGTCACTTTAAAAATTTCCATCCGTTGAATTGCACGTGTGGACATGAAAGCTACTTGGAGACGCGGTGGATTGCCCCTCGTAAACTTTTTCTCTGTTGTTGGCCGCAATGTAGACATGATCAAGGTGGTAAACCAAGGGGGTGAAACCCATTCCAAACCAGTCGTCCGTGCTGGGCGCTGACCTTTTTGAATATTGCACGGAATAATTAGTATTTTGGGGTTCTTGTATACACACATAATGTCAATTCGATACAAACCATCCGGCCAAATATCAGTTGTTGGATTTTGGGTTCTATTGGGTGTTTCAATTTTGGTCCTACCCCTGGCCACCAACGAATAAAAATGAAACATCAGTCGTTTGATAAATAAAACCGCCTCAATGAATACATCTTTTCACCTAATCTCGCATTGCATTATGAAAAAAAAGAGTATCTGAGCACAATGATCCAGTACACATTATCACTTGGCCACCTCTAACCCATACTTAATTTGTATCAACTACCGATTAGTGTATATCAAAGCGGGGCACCCACAGTCTGTGGAAGAAGCGGAGGCTGCCATTGCTTTCTATTGTTGGTACTCTAGGGTTTTCTTTGGGTCGGGGCAAAACATGCGAGAGGGTGTATTTCTAAAGATTACGTAACGTTTTGCCTCTCTCCTATATAGAACCTCTTTGGGTGAAACCCATTCCAAACCAGTCGTCCGTGCTGTGCGCTGCATTTTAATTTGCACGGATAATTTTAGTTTGGTTGCTTGTATGCACACATAATGTCAATTCGATACAAACAATCCGCCACAATATCAGTTGTTGGATGTTGGGTGCTATTGGGTGGTTAAATTTTGTCCCACCCCTGGCCACACAGAATGAAATGACACGTCAGTGTCCTTGATTTAATAAACCGCCTCATGAATACAGCTTTCCCTAAGCGCGCATTGACATTATGAAGAAAAACAGTATCTGAGCACAATGAGCCAGGTACACTATTCTTACAATCAACACTGGCCACCTCTAACACATACATTATTTTTTTGTCTCCTAACCGATTAGTGTATAATCAAAGCTGCACCCACATAATGTGGAAGAAGCGGAGGCATCCATTGCTTTCCTATTGTTGGTACTCTATTTTTTCTTGTGTGTCGGCAAAACATGCGAGACGGTGAATTTCTAAAGATTACGTTACGTTTTGCCTCTCTATTATAGAACCTCTTTGGTAAACATTGTGTGTCAAAAACATAAATGGTGCGCGCGTTTTTCGATCGCCATCAATGCACGTCTATAGAATACGGGCTACCATGACCCCCTGCACCCCCCGGGGATTTTTGGAGACAACCATTTTTTGTGAAGCTATATACCATAACCAATTGAATTCAGGTTGTCCGCAAAAATCCCCACCATTGGTAAACGGTGAGGGCGCTTTTTCAAAATGGCTGCCAAAATGCAACTACCCTACCACCGACCACCCCTTCGGGAGAGAAGTGCCAACTTGCCTAGCACAGATACAGAAACATCTAGAGACTTGATTCTTGTACCAATAGATAGCTAGGGTCCTCCTCTTTCCATTGATACCAAATGAGTACTCAATCATGCCTAGCATTAGTCACAATGACGTCATTACTTTCGCAATGTTAGCACAATTGTCAATTTCCAAAGACTCACAGGGGAAAATGCAATTTTCGCAAAAATAATCCAATTTTCATGCGTTTTTTGGCTCCACCTACCGATGGAAATGACTAGTTTTATAAATTGAGAGGATTTTTATGCTATAATATGCTTTTGAGTCGCTAAAATTGCGAATATCATTTTTTCTCCCTCCCACCCCATATTCATTACATGGTCTTTTTCCTACTTTCCTCAACCTGGACGTCATAGTGAGTCATAATGGGGATGTTTGGGCACTTATTTTGATACCATGGAAAGAAGAAACTTTAGCTACCTGTGGTACCAAATTTACAGGAATCGGATGTTCAGTAAACGAAATCACGCATCACGGGGGGGGGGGGTATTTACAAAAAATGGCTCAGGTCACGAGGGTTTACGTCAAAACGTGACAAGTATGAGCCTTTCCTACGCCGTGTAAGATCGACTGATTGCCAGAGCACTCGTATGAAGGGATTTGTGTTGACGGTGATGGCCTTCCAGATCGCCAATTATCAAGCACTGATTTGGTACCAGGCAGATGTGGCAGAGCCAGATATTCCTCCACCAGAATGGATCAGGTTGGTAGTTAAATGATGGTGCACTATATACAAGTGGCCATCAGGAGAGTTTAATAATGCCACAAGATTTGTCTGACATAATAGTAGAGGAAAAGAATCTTTATATAGAAGAGACACGACATGATCAAGAAGAGGAGGAGGACAGAAAAAGAATCAATTTCTGAATCAATGACTTGCATTAAGCTCTCCAATACCAAGGAAACAGCATTGCTTAAAAGATCGCCAATTGAACAATTCCAATGATTATTAAAATTTGGAAATTCTTATCATATCCAAACACAGTGGTTGTTAATTGTGATCTAGCCAGAGGTGTGGGTACACGGTCTGGCTGCTTCCTGAATTCTGCAAGTGTCCTTGTTCTTTGCATTGTTGCACCACCATTGGGCAGACCAATAGATGCTCCAGTGTCCTGTCTGCTTCCAGGTAGATCGGCCGATTTTGGATCTCAATCAGCTGAGACACCGCCACTCAGCCCACGAGAGGCCAGCCCCATTCGGACAACACTCACCAGGCGCAATACCAATAGATGCCACTTGGTTGACCAGCACGTCTTCTTTCTTTCACACGCCAACTGCCCCAAACTCTCTTAGAGACTATTTCAAGGACCGGAACTTGCCTACGAAACTACCCCGGACCTAAGTCGGTCAG
This sequence comes from Ophioderma brevispina, assembly GCA_023653785.1. NCBI lineage: Eukaryota > Metazoa > Echinodermata > Ophiuroidea > Amphilepidida > Ophiodermatidae > Ophioderma > Ophioderma brevispina. The sequence goes on along the minus strand of JAMKCH010004915.1, from coordinate 44,311 downwards.
CAGGGGGCATCTGTCTCAAACACAGGGCGCTCTATAACAATACTTGGCAGCTATGCTCATGCATGCTACAGACACTGCTTCATGTATAAGTTGTCCGCCTGAGCTGGCCGCAGACCCTCGCGACAAGCCGCCATGAGGCATCCAACGACGTGGCAAGCTTCTGGGTTTCCACTCCATCCCGGGCAAGCCTACTCACACATGAGCATCACAGTGAACTCCGTCGATCCTCATGCGCATGCGGGCATACCGGGTAATGGGGAAAAGCCCCTTTGTGGGGTCAGGGTAGAGATCCAGAAAGCTCTTGAGTTAAACATGTTCGAGTGCTTTCGGAGAAGTGTGTTTTGTCCTTATCTGAAGCAGATGAACTATGTGACGTTGCGGGGTCCAGGGTCGGAGCCCCAGAAGCTCTTGGGGTTTTTAGCAGGTTTCCGGCATCCGGAGAGCTTCTCGGTTATCTCACAATCATGGACAGCAGAGAACTATAACTGCCCCTGGCCGGTGTCTAGATTCGTAGCCCGGAAGCAATTCATTTAATAGCATGTTTGATGCCTTCGCGAGATCTCCGTTATCTCATTATTTGAAGCAGATGAACTATACTGGCCCCTGTCGGGTGGTCAAGGTGACAGAACCCCGGCACCTCGAAATCTCATTTTTTGTATGTTTGAGTGACTTCGGGGGGCTCCTCGTTATCTCATTATCTTGGAGCAGATGACTAATGCTGAACGTGGCAGGGATCCATGGGCGGAGCCCCAGGAGCGCTAGGATTTTAGCATGTTTCATCAGCGCACCTGAGAGCTCCTCGGTTCTAATCTCACAATCATGAAGCCGATGAACTATACTGCCCCTGGCGGGGTCTACGTGTCAGGGCCCGTGGAAGCTCTTGATTAACTAGCATGTTTGAGTGCCTTCGGAGAGAATCTCCAGTTATCTCATTATCTTGAAGCAGAATGAACTATACTGCCCCTGGCGGGTGGTCAAGTGACGGAGCCCCGTAACCTCTCAGTTTTATAATGTTTTTTGACAATAACCGACAAAAATCACAACAATGTATTTTTTTTTATTTTTTCCGAACATCATTTCCGCCCCCCCTGAGGTGGTGTCCGGGGCATATGTCCCCTCACCTTGTGCCCCTCCCTAGCTACAAAAACAACCACTGCTTCCGATGGGTCTTAAGAGCGACTGCGTCCCAGTGACTCCTAAGTAAACCTGACTATCACAGTGCTCAGGGGCGCTCCAGAACCAGGTCACTCAAAGGTGACGCTGGCCGGCGCGCAGACGGAAAAGCATACACCTGCCTGTGCCCCCGAGGACTTGCGCGCTGAGGGTTCTCCTCACATAATGGGCCGAGCACATCGAAAGGCCCTTTGAGTCTCTCTTTGACATCTGCATCCTGTTCGCCAGACAAAACGACCGCATCCCGCACTCTTAGGCCGGTCGCCCGGCACAGATGCCGTACAGGAGAGGCATGAGCAGGCTCCCCGGGCATTCCATCCCTGAGCCACATAGACCACAACCAAGCACCTGTGTGTTGAGTACGTTAGTATTTTTTTTCTTAACAACAACAACTTATTTGGGGCGAGTTTGGTTGTGTGTGGCTACGCGTACACTCCTTGCCTGAATCTCTCGCAAGCAGTAGCAAGAAGCTTGTTGCCCCTTGGTAACCATCCGTCAAACACATCAAGACTCAAAAACATGGTATGCATTTGTAGATGATCAGTGATTTAAGAGGCTGTGGTTGTGGTCTAGTGTATAGTACGTCATAGACCATTTTACATAAGTGCTCTCTATATATACCTTGAAGGCTAACTACTTCATTTTTTAAGTGTTTACTTACCTCAAACTAATCACAGGTGCATGGTCAAAGTATATAATAGGTGACACCGGCATTTTTCCTTTACAGTTAAAGAAGGTTAAGTGTATAAATCACCGGTGTTTTCATTTTTTTGGCGGCCAGTTTTGTCGAAATATGACGCCCCTCTGAGGCAGGTAAGCATGCCAAAAGGTGTTTCAACTGTCTTTGGGGTGTTTTTTGGTGCGAACTAAGTAGTCACCTAATGCATGAAATTTGGGATCAAAAATAAAATATATGTCAAAAAGGGCATTACGTGAATATTGGCCGCCATTTTGAAAAAAGCGCCCTCACTCTTTAACCCAGGGATGGGGCTCTTTTGCAGACACCCTGATTTTTGATAGCTATATGTAAGTTTCCAAAAATAGTGTCTCCAAAAATCCCCGGGGGGGGTGCAAGGGTTCCGGTTTAGGGCTCATGAAACCTACTACATTGCTAAATGTATGTTTACATACTCCATCAGCAGGGGTGCGCATTTGTAGTCGGGTATGTCTATTTTAAAGCTGTGGGTGTTGCTCTTAGAAGTTTAAACCCAGTATTTGATACCAATCCATGCAGTTAAATCAGTTTACGCACGTGTTTGCAAAAACGAGTGCTTGGTAAATGACATTGTTTAATTTTGGTACAGAGATTATTACCATTTTAGAGGTAATATTTGAAAGCCTGGTCTTGCCTTCATTGGGGGCTATGTCATTCATCTGAACAGTGGAACAGTAACCTGTCTTTGCCTTAGCTGGTTGAGAGGGACTGCTGTGGTCTGCTTTTTGAGATGCATAATCCACTGAACGCAGCCCTTCCGCTGTTTCTAATTGAATTAAGGGTTGGTTTTAGAAAAAAAAGGGGAAACAAAAACTTTTCATATAGGCTACAACAAAGAATACTATTTTAATTAAGGTATACAATAAAACTTAGCTCTGTGGAACTACTCGCTTCGGTGCTGGGGGTGATTGTGACTGTAAACCCTCTGGGGGTAGCTCCCTGTTCAATGTTGCGTCATAGCGCCCTCATGTCGATCCCCTGATCTAGTTCTTCCAGCATCTTCAGAGTCAGTCTGAGATTGGAGATCGACCATGATGGTTGCTGTAACGGACTCTTGTGAAATAAAGCTTTAAACTTCTATATAAGCGAGTACTCTACCATTTGACTATTATCCCCATGTCCGAAAACACTTATCGCGACACTTATGATCGCCTCATGAGGTCTTAAAACACTATGACTTAGTTCTGTGCAATATTACACTGAGGATAAGCCATTACTTTATTTAATCTCACATTTAATGCTATGAGCCCCATTGAGGTCTTTAACAAGACTTATTTTTCTGTGCATATTACACTGAGGAATACCATTACTTTTTAATCTCACCATTTAGCTTATGATCCCTCATTGAGGTCTTAACATAGACTTAGTTCTGTGCACTATGACACTGAGGAATAACCCCCTTAACTTTAATTAATCTCCTATTTAGGCTTATGACGGCATTGACAATGATAATAATAAAGATAATACCCCAGATATTGATGATTTTGATCATTAACTATAGTGATGCAGCTAACCATATGACTATGATTATTATATCCCGCCGATGGCGACGTCGAAGATGATAAATTAATGATAATGATGTTTAATTCGTTCTAAATGAGACGCATGATGATTATAACGACAATAATACCACCGAGGTAGAGTAAATACGCTTCCTCGTTACACAAAGGGATTCAAAATTTTCTGGTCATATCAATAAATGGGTTAATATTAACTTATCATGAAATTAAGGCATACTTACAATGATTCTCATAATTAATAGCCAAATTATGGTCTGAATACCTAGCTCGATTCCCGTGTAGGTGACAGAAGTTTTGACAATCCTCAATTTTAAATGAATACCATTTTAATGCTCTGACATTCTGAAAGGTTGGAATACTAGTAATAATCAACTGCTTATCATAAACGATAGCAACACGTCGCAGATTGCCAACTTTCCCACCTGTCCAACCAGCTACTTTGCACAACTTCCGTTTACAAATTTTTCCTACCCATGGCCACACAGAATGAAATGACACATCAGTCGTCTTGATTTAAATAAACCGCCTCAATGAAACATCTTTTCACCTAAGTTTCAGTTTCAGTTAAAAAAAAAAAAAAAAAAAAATGAGCACAATGATCCAGGTACACTATTATTACACCTGGCCACCTCTTAACACTACATCAATTTGTATCACTACCGATAGTGTATATGCAAAGCGGCACCCACAGTAGGTGAAGAAGCGGAGGCAGCCATTGCTTTCTATTGTTGTACTCTCTTGTTTCTTTGTGGTCGGCAAAAACTGTGCGAGACGGTGATTCTAAAAGCATACCGGAAGTTTTGCCTCTCTATCTATATAGAACACCTTTGGGGAAACCCATTCAACAAAAACCAGTCGTTCCGTGCGGGGCCGCTGACCTTTGAATTTTGTACGGAATAATTATTAGTTGGGTGCTTGTATGCACACTAATGTCAATTCGATACAAACCAACCGCCAAAAATATCCGTTGTTGGATGGTGGCGTGCTATGGGTGGTAAATTTTGTCTCCCCATGCCTACACAACGAATGAAAGGAACGTAGTCGTCTTGATTTAAATAAACCGCCTTCAATGAAATACATCTTTTAACCTAAGCGAGCATTGCATTATGAGAAACAAAAAACAGGTATCTGAGCACAGATCCGGGACACTATTATTACACTGGCCACCTCTAACACAGACATTAATTTGTATCACTACCGATTAGGTGTATATGCAAAGCTGCCCCCACAGTATGTGGAGGAAGCTGAGGCAGCTTTTGCTTTCTATTGTTTGGTACTCTAGGTTTCTTTTGTGGTCGCCAAAACATGCGAGGACGGTGAATTTCTAAAAGATTACGTAACGTTTTGCCTCTCTATATAGAAACCTCTTGGGTAAACATGCTTGTGTACAAAAAACATAAAGGTTTGCGCGCGATGTCGATCGCATTATGCAAGTGCCTATAGATACGGGCTACCATGACCCCCCATGCACCCCCCCCCCGGGGGATTTTTGGAGACAACCATTTTGGTGAAGCTTATACCATAAGCAATTGAATTAAGGTTGTCTGCAAAATCCCCACCCTGGGTTAAAACGGTGAGGGGCGCTTTTTCAAAATGGCTGACAAAAATGCACTACCCCCCCCTTCGGGAGAGAAGTGCCAACGTGCCTAACACAACACAAGGACATCACAGACACTTGTTTGGTACCAATAGATAGCTAGGGTCCCTCCTCTTCATTGATACCAAAATGAGGTTACCAAAGCCTGGCATGAAGCACAATGACGTCTTAATCGCTGGTAGACACAATTGTCACTTTCCATAGACCTCACATAGGGGGGAAAATTCAAGTTTTCGCCAAAATATCCACTTTTCATGCGGTTTTTGGCTCACTCGATGGAAAAGGACTATTTTATAAATTGAGAGGGAAATTTTATGCTATTAATAATGCTTTTGAGTCGCTAAATGGCGAAATATCAATTTTCCACCCAATTCAGTACAGGTATTGTTCATACTTTCCTCAACATATGACGTCATCGTGACTTCATATGGGGATGTGGCACGGATTTTGATACCAATGGAAAGAAGAAAACTCTAAGCTACCTGTGGTACCAAATTACAGGAATCGGTGTTCAGTAACGAAAATCACGGGGGGGGGGGGGTTGTTACAAAAATGGCTCCGGTAGACGAGGGGTTAAGTCCAAAAAACGTGACAATTATGATGCCTTCCTAAGCCCTGGAAGATCGACTGATGTGCCAGAGCACTCGTATGAGGGATTTGTTGAGGATGCAAGTACATCCAGAGAGTCAATTATCAAGCCTGATTGGTACCCGGCAGAGTGGCAGAGCCAGAAATTCCTCCACAAGAGATCATGGTTGTAGTTAATGATGGTCAATAGATACAAAGTGGCCATCAGGAGAGGTTAATGCCACAAGTTGTATGACATAATAGTAGAGGAAGAATAATTTATATAGAAGAAGACAAGACATGAACTCAGAAGAGGAGGAGGAAAGAAAAGATCAATTTCTGAATCTAAAGCGCTGCATTTAAGACTCGTATACCAAGGAAACCGCATTGCTTAAAAGATCGACCAATGAACAATACCAAAGATTATTAAAATTGGAAATTCTTAATCATATCCAACACAGTGGTTGTCAAATGTGATCTAGCCAGAGGTGTGGGTAACAATGTCTGGTGTTCACTGAATTCTGTAAGGTCCTTTTCTGTGCATTGTGCACCAACATTGGGCGACCAAGGAGGATGCGTCCAGTGTACTGATCTGATTCCAGGTAGATCGGCCGAGTCTGGATCTAAATCAGCTGAGCACCGCCACTCAGCCACGAGAAGCCAGCCCCATCCGGAAAAAACTCACCAGGCTCAATCCAAAGATGACCACTTGGTGACAGCAAGTCTTTCTTTCCACAAGCAACTGCCCCAAACCCCTTAGAGACTATTTCAAAGGGCCGGACTGCCTTAAGAAACTCTCTCCGGACCTAAGGCGGCCAGAGGGGGCATCTGGCCAAACACAGGGCGCTCTATAACAGATTACTTGGCAGTATGATTCATTGCATGCTACCACTGCTGATGTATTTAAGTTGTCGGCCGGAGCTGGCCGAAGGGACACCTCGCGACAAGCCGCCAGGAAGCATCCAACGGACGGGGCAAGCTTCTGGGTGTACCCTTCCATACAGGGCAGCATACTCCACACATGAGCAGCCCAGGGCAAGCTCCGTCGATATCAGCGCAGCGGGAATACGGGTAATGGGAAAGCCCTTGTGGGGGTTCAGGGGTAGAGATCAGGAAAGCTCTTGAGTAAAAATGTTCGAGTGCTTTCAGGAGAGGGGTTATGTCCTTATCTTGAAGCAGATGACTATTTGAACGTTCGGGGGTCCAGGGCGGAGCCCCCAGAAGTTGTTGGGTTTAAGCATGTTTCCGCGCATCCGGCGAGCTCTCGGTCCCCCCCCCTCCCCCCCTCCCCCCCAGTTATCTCACAATCATGAGGCAGATGAACTATACTGACCATGGCGGGGTCTAGAGGTCGCAGGAGCCCGTGGAAGCACTTCAGTTAAAAGCAAATTATTTGAGTGCTTCGGAGAGATTCAGTTATCTCATTTCTTGAGCAGAGATAACTATACTGGCCCTGGCGGTTGGTACGGTGAGGAGCCCCGGAACCTCATCTCAGTTTTTCGTATGTTTGAGTGACTTCGGAGGGCTATGTATCTCAATCTTAAGCAGATGGGACTATGCTGAAGTGGCAGGGATCCAGGGGCCGGAGCCCCAGGAGCCTAGGATTAGCCAGGTTTCAGAGCACCGGAGAAGCTCTCGGTTATCTCACCATCATGAAGCAGATGAACTATATCCCCTGGCGGGGTCTACGGTTTCAGGGCCAGTGGGACGCTCTTGAGTTAAATAGTATTTTGAGTGCCTTCGGAGAGATCTCAGTATCTCATTATCTTGAAGCAGATGAACTATACTGTCCCTGGCGGGTGGTCAAAGGTGACGGGGCCCCGGAACCTCTCAGTTTTAGTATGTTGGACAAATAACGACAAAAATACAAACACATGGTATTTTTTTGATTTTTCCGAAACATCATTTCAGCGCCCCCTGAGGTGTTGTCCGGGGAATATGTCCACTACATTTGACCCCTCCATAGCTACACTACTGCTTCCGATGTGGGTCTTAAGAGAGACTGCAGTCAAGGTGACTCCTAAGTAAACATGAATATCACAGTGCTCCAGGGGCGCTCCAGGCCAGGTCATTCAAAGGTAACGCCTGGCACGGCGCGCAGACGGAAAGCTACACCTGTGCCCCGGATGGACATGCGCGTCTGACTGGTTCCCTCACAAAAGGGGGCGAGGCCCTCTAAGGCCCTTTGAGTCTCCATTTGACATCTGCATCCGTGCGCCAGACAAAACGACAGGCTCCCGAACTATCAGGCCGGTCGCCCGGCACAGAGAGACGAACAGGAGAGGCCATGAGCACGCTCACCCGGGGCAATTCCATCCCTGAGACCACATATGACCAACAAACCAAGCACTGTGTGTTGAAGTTACGTTAGTAATTTCTTAACAACAACAACGTCTGTGGGCGAGTTTGTGTTGTGCGCTACGCGTAGCACTCCTTTGCCTGAATCTCTCGCAAGCAGTAGTAAAAAGCTTGTTGCCCAATTGGTACTATCCGTCAACACATCAAGACTCAAGAAACTATGGTTATGCAGTTAAGCTGTCAGTGATTAAGGAGGCTGTGTTGTGGTCTAGTGTATAGTAAAGTCATAGGACCATTTTACATAAAGTGACTCTATATATTACATTGAAAGGCTAACTACTCATTGTTAAGTGTTTATTTACTAAAACTAATCAAAAGTGCATGGGCAGAGTATATATAATTAGGTGACAACGGCATTTGCCTTTAAAGAGGATTAAATGTGTAAATACCACGTGTTTCATGTGTTGGCGGCCATTTGGAAATATGGAGCCCTCTAGCGGCAGGTTAAGCATGACAAAGGTGTTCAACTATCCTTGTGTGTTTGGTGCCGGAATAAGTAGTCACATAATGCATGAATTTGGGATCAAAAAATTAAAGTATATGTCAAAAAGGGCATTAAGTGAATAATGGCCGCCATTGAAAAAAAAGCGCCCTCACTCTTTTAACCCAGGATGGGGATCTTTGCAGACAACCTGATTTTTGTAGCTATATGATAAGGTTTCCAAAAATATGGCTCCAAAAATCCCCGGGGGGGGGGCCGGGTTTCGGTTATGGGCTATGACCTACTAGCATTGCTAACTGTATGTTACTACAGTCACATGGGGCGCAAGTTGTAGTGGATAGTCATAGGTTTAAAGCTGTGGGTGTGGGGGCGGGGTTTTCGAAGTTTAAAGCAAAGTATTTGATACACATCCAATGCAGTTTAAGTTTACGCAAGTGTTTGCAAAACGGAGTTGCTTGGTATAATGACATGTTTAATTTGGTCGAGAATTAATTAGCATTTTAGAGGGTAAATATTTGAAAGCTCTGGTCTTGACTTCATTGGTTGGGGCTAGGTCATTCATCTGAACAGTGGAACAGTAACCTGTCTTTGCCTTAGCTGGTTGAGAGGGACTGCTGTTGTCTGCTTTGTGGAGATGCATAATAAACTGAAGCAGCTTCCTGCTGTTTCTAACATTTGAAAAAGGGTTGGTTCAGAAAGATTTTCATTAGGTAGCACAAATAATAAATTATTTTTAATTAAGGTATACATAAAACTTAAGCAGGTGGAAACTCGCTTCGTGGGCGGGGGGTGATGTGACGGTAACCCTCTGGGGGAGCAATCCTGTTCAAATGTGCGTCTAGCGCCCCCATCGGATCCCCTGGAGCTAGTTCTTCAACCATCTTAAACGTCAGTCTGGATTGGAGATCGACCATGATGGTTGCTGTTAAAGGAATCTTGGAAATAAAAGCTTTAAACTTCTATATAAGCGAGTACTCTACCATTTGACTATTATCCCCATGTCCGAAAAACAAATTATCGCGACACTTATGATCCATCAGTAGGTCTACAAGATTAGTTCGTCAATATTACACTGAGGAATTACCATTACTTTATTAATCTCATATTTAGCTTATGAGACCTCATTGAGGTCTTAACATAGACTTAGTTTCTGATGCAATATTACACTGAGGAATAACCATGCTTTATTTAATCTCACTATTTATGATATGATCCATCATTGAGGTCTTAACATAGACTTAGTTCTGTGCAATATGGACACTGAGGAATAACCTTAATTTAATTAATCTCACTATGTATGCTTATGACGGCATTAAATGATAATAATAAAGATAATACCATATATTGATGAATGTGATCATGACGATAGTGATGGAAGATAACCAAGATGACGATGATGATTTTTATACGCCGATGGCGACGTCGAAGATGATAAAAATTATGATAATGATGGAATTATGGTTCTAATGGGCCGACATGATGATTATAACGACAATAATACCAAGAGTGAGAAACGCTTAAGCGTTACCAACAAAGGGATTAAAATTTTCTGTCAATATCAATAATGGGTTAATTAACTTATTCATGAAAATGAAATGCAATACTTACAAAGGATGCTCATAATTAATATTCAAAGATCGGTCTGAATACCTGCTAGATTCCCGTGTAGGTGACAGAAGTTTTGACAATCCTAATTTTAAATGATACATAATGCTCTGACATTCTGAAAGGTAATGGAAATACGTAATAATCAGACTGCTATCATAAACGATAGCAACACGTCGCAGATGGCCAACTTCCACCTGTCCAACCAGCTACTTTGCACAACTTCCGTTTACAAACTCCGTTTCCAATAATGCGTGTCCGCTACTCGAGATATCAGGGGTATCAATAAAAAACGCAACAAAACCTCTTCCCATTTTTGTGGTAATTTTGTGTAAAATATACCAAAATTAACTAGGTCATCTTCAAGCCACAAATCCCCTCTTCCAATGATAGGTAATCTATTAATGTGCGGTCATGGATACCGATTAATCATTGTTTTTGACACACTGGGACAAAAGGTGCGTCCACACGTGAAGTTATTAACCGGTGTGGAAAGCAGATATTGACCGGCGGGAGCCACAGCCGGGGCGCCATAGACGAGAAGAATAAAGCGTGAACTAATGTGCGTAAAGAGTCAATGAATCGATTACCCTATGTCACCATTGTTCCCGGACTATGAGTACGCCCGACAATGGTTAGCTTCTACACCGGTATTAACTATGTCCGATGGATTTTTTTTTAAAATCCGCTAATCCCCCTCACGTCTATTGCACCTTAGTGTAATCGTCTCCACATGCGCGGTCGGACATAAGTCACTTATTACCTGACCTACATTGGTCGGTTTTAGTGTCGGATTATAAATTTCAGTTGTTATTCAAAGGTGGGATATGATCGCGTGAACATGGACTTCCGAATTCACCCTAAACAAGTTTTCGACCGACTAAAAACATACCCTACACAAGCATTTTTTTCTGTTTTTGCACCATAAATAAAGTCTTTTTGTCATTTTTGCTACCTTAAACAAGTAATCAATGCTTGTGTTGATGATATACCATTAATATGAACTGGCTTTGCTCATGTTGCTTGACTTCCAAATAACATATTTTTATGACTGTGATCTCGCGTACATCACAATTCAGGGTACGAAAAACAACCTTTTTTCCATATTTTGCTGTTTTTGACAAACCCTAATCAATGTCCGCGCGTACCTCGCCTGTTGGAACAAAGATCCCTTTTTTAAGCGTTTTCTTGTACACGCCAGCATATCCACCGTTGAATACAGTGATCCCCCCGTGTGAACTCGCATCGGGTTTAACTCTATTGGACCTAAAGAGGCTTAAATCCGACGACTTAATGCCGAAGAAGAGCAGGCTTAAGTCGGTCATAAAGTTAGACCGATACTAGTTAAAGTACGTGTCAACGTGACGTCTGCTGCAGGTCCCACGGGGCGTGTAGTCCGACTGTGGCGGGAGACGTGTGGTGCAGTCACAGGAGAAAAGTATTCACGTGTGCAATGTAAACTAAACGTGGGTCAGAGGGGTGCGACCCTGCCCTTACTCACTTCTAGGTACTCTCATCTGCGACGCAAGGTGCGGGGGGGGGATGGGGTGTTGAAGGGCGAGTGTGTGTGTGGATCTGACCACACTACAGGTGGTGATGTGTTGTAAGACTGATCGGTCACCGTGCAGTGGTGTGCAGGGTGAACGGACTGTGTGGGAAGTTCGGTATTATATAAAGGGTCGAATCAGGCACCTTGAAAAATGGGGAGAATTTATTAGGCAATCTTGGGAAAAAGTGGGGCAAAGAAAAGGAGAAGAGTAAAGAGAGAGGAACCAGAGAAGTCCGGTGTTTTGAATGTTATGATTTACAGCATGCAACGGCTGAACACCGTCTCATTTTTGCACTCAAATAAATAAGTTCAGCCGGCGACGAAGCGAATACATTAAACGTTTCCCAAATCCTACTTTATTGTTTCAAATCCTGTATACCCCACTGATTCGGGGGAAATTAATCTTTTCCTCCACTGCAAGGATAAATCTTCAGTCCTACCCACCTTGACTAAGGTCTGTTACGCGTTTACGCCCCTGATTGAAATCCATTTCAGCATTCTGCATGTTTCGAATGTACACCCAAACAGGTTCTTCTTACCTCGTTCCCTCTGAGCAAGGTTACCCTGATCGGTTTATGGGGGTTGCACAAGGTGAAGATTAATTTAAACGTTTGTGTTGAAATCACTTTTAGGATTATCCCAATATTTCCATTTTACTTGGACCATGGTTTTGGGATCAGGCCATTTGGTAACGGAGGTGTTCAAAACAACATCCCACAGGACGGACTTTTTTTCACTATAAATTAATTTGGGTCTAGTTTTTTTTACTTTCAAACTTTCTAAGGTCCGTTTAATATTATGGCTTGAACATTATTCAAGAAAACCCCAAAAATATTAAAAATATTTCTACAGAAAGTCTGTCACACGTTGTTAGATTTTGATGCAAAATTGTCCATACGTGAGACAAGGTGGTTTTATTCCTTAGTCAATGGTCAGAAAAATTAGAAAAAACCACCTGAGCTCAACTGTCCAAAAAAAACACTATACAATCAAGAATTCATTTTTTGGCCAGAAAATAAGTTCATCTCAATTGGAGTTTTTCTGATTCTTTGTTAGGAGTGTTCCATCTTTCATGAGGATTTTTAGTTGGTGAATTTGAGGGTCTGGTTTCAGGAGTTAATGGCTAATTATCTGAGACCGTTGAAAACCTGTTGGGCCAAGTTTCGGCTATCCTGAATTCAACAAAGTTGCCATTGAAAATCACCTTCAGGACATTCTTTATTGAAAATTAAAATAAAAAGTAGGTACAAAGTGCTGCTTCTTGTGTATAACTTTATGAATTTTTGCAGATTGCTAATACAATACATGTAGCATTGGGGAATTCAATTCCAAAACAGTCTTGTTGTCGAGCTTACTGCCAGTTTTCAGCAGAAGGTAGACCATAAAACACTCTTGTTGAAATAAACCGAGAGCTTTGTAATCACAAACCATCCGTTCATTACTGCTCTTTTTGACCACTGCTTTCTTCATCATAGTGTCCCCCCTGGTCCCCTGGCCAATTGCAGTTTGGGGTTACCAATTCAGGGGAAGGGAGTCAAATTGTTCCCTCTACATTGACTGAGCGGTTGTTCCATCACGGCATTCTTTGTTCTCCCTCAACCCCTTGTAGACTGTTACATTATTTTCCATCCAGGCAAATTCCCCAAATTTCCATAATTTCAATGATTCTGTCCCCCTGAGAGTGAGTCCCTCATTTCACCCCAACATAATAATTTCTGGTGCTTTTACTGAATATTGATTAGTTCAATGCATGATAATAACATTCACTCTGATCCTGTACAATATACCTTTTGTTTAAAAAGGGTTTAATCCCGCATTGATGCTACACGCCTTCGGGTACCTTTAGTTTCTTGAACCTTCAGGTGAAACTGGCCCAAGTGGTTTTTTCCTTTGTGTTCAACTGACAATACTCCGCTTAGGGTCCATTCAAATTGGATGGAATAAAGCGAGGATTTAGCTAGGATCTTGTCTAACAAATAAGTCAAAATATCTGCCAAAAATCAGTTTATATTTTTTATAATTTTAGTTGATTGTATAGTTTTATTGGGCCAGTCCTGTATCTCACCATTTATATGAACACTGCACTACCGTGTGAATGAAAGTTTAAACGTTAAATCACCAAAATTGAATCATGACGTACGGACACTTTTTCATCACGTGACGGACATTGCAAAAAAATTTACTTTTTTATTGGGTTGTCACGAAAGTATCTTTTCACCAAATGAATTTATTTTGCCATAATTACCAGTTAAATGGTCATTGTGAGAGTTTTTTCAATGGTGTTTAGGTTTCGCTGTGCATGAATAACATATTTCCGATAAAGTAACAATGTTTTGGCACATGTTGTCTTTCAATTTTATTCTATTCTAACCTTCTTTGGGTGAAAGTTTATAACTGCGATGCCAGTTCCCATGGAAAACTTACGGTAAGCTAGACCGGTGTCATAATACCCTGTCCGTGTGACTGATTGTCCTACCACCCAGCTGTCTACTGTGTTCTCCATTGATTGTGTAAGCATTATTTGTTCAGCACTGTACCCAAATGGCCTCGTCTTACAAGGTCACGGTTTATTCGTACATGTTGCTATGGTGGCTAGGACACTCTCTCGGGGGTGACACTCAGTTTCTTTACACCGTATAGCTTTTATCGGAACTAAAAGTTTATGTCTGATCTAAGCGGCTCATACCGTTAAATGCCGCGTCCACACTACCAACTTTAAGTCCGATACTAATACCGACAGATTTAGATCCGATCATTGCGATCCCACGTCCACTTTCCGTCGACGCTAATACCGACCAGAGTCCTAGACCGGTAATAAGTGACTTAATTCCGACCGTATGGACACAGACTTATGTTATTGGGACCAAGTTTACAATACAAATGCATTCACTTGCATTAGAGCAGGAGCTGAATATCATAAGGGCCGTAATTAGGAATTCGTTACCACTCCCACTGTTTACAGAAAAGGTTTGACACTTTGAGTTAGTATGGACCCTGCTAGCCATTTTGTAGTACACTCAAATTATGGTATCACTTTTTCAATAGGGGCCATTTAAAATTACACAGGGTCAAACATTTAAATGGCCCCAATCATGTTGAAATGTATGCCATATTGTCGCGTCTAATCATAAGATTCCAAAAATGTATAGTTTTACACCTACGACCATTGCTTTTGGAGTTATAGGGTAAAATGGCTAAATGCGTAAAAAAAGGTCAATCTCAATTTGTACAGGGGGCACATTCAAATTCAATCTGATATATTTTAAATATTTGGCAAATTATTGCCTGAGTTAAGAGGCCTCCAAGGAAAAAGTATAGTTTGATATGTTTAAATGTTTACTTACTGAGATAAGGGTCAAAGAAGGTCAATACCAATTGATTTATGTTGACCTAGGACCTATTTTGTCGCATAACATGATAACTATACACTGGATGGTAACAACTAGTCCTTATTTGACGCATTAGCTAGATGAACACTTCTATCATTTTTCACAAATTGGAGCACTTCGATTTGACCCTGTACAAATAGAATTGACTTTTTTTTTTACCATTTTAGCCATTTTTAACCCTATAACTCCAAAACCATTGGTCATAGATTGGGGTGGGGGGTCGAAAATTATACATTTTTGGAATCCTTAATGACTATACGGACAATATGGCATACATTTAACATGATTGGAGCTTTTAACAAGTTGAACCCCTGTGTACCTTAAATGCCCTTATTGAAGAGTGATCACAATTTGAGAGTACTACCTACCTTAGCATTGATTATATATGGTCTATACTAACTCCCAAAGGTTTCAAACCTTTTCTGTAGTGGAGGGGTAACTATGATGTTTGACCTGGGTCCTATAGCTCCTCCACTACATGACGTAGTCTTCTTCTTAGCGTGTCACCAGTCATTCGTAATTGCTGGTGGTGGTTCAGATTTATTCAACTGTGTAGCTGATCCGGGGCCGCGTGTACCCATAATACGGATGCTCCTACCATGGCCCGCGTTTTTTTTAGACTGGGGCGGATCGGGAACAATAGGGGTTTACACCCACGCTTATTCGACGCTGACCGGCGCTGTACTGTACGTTGTGACTCTCTGTACACGGGACCGACGGCTTAAACGTCCCCTCCGAAGGAACGGATGCTTTCATGATTTCAGTTGTCCAATTCCAAGTGAACCATGGAAGGAGAGGCGGGGCTATTCTGTCTTTAATCATATTCTTCGTATCAGATTAATCCAGAATTGAGCACCCTAGTAACCTCAGCAGTGACCCCACCGGGATTCGAACATCCGCGGGATTTTGTTTGGTATATTATACTGCGCCACGGCAACGCACCCCACCACTAGCCCACGCTCTCCCACTAATGATTTAGTTAGATCAAGAGAGGGAAATTAAAAAAAAAAAGAATGGATTGTGTTAGCATTACTTGAAACTTGGTCCCAAGCTCACTTTGTCCCATTGTGCAAACATGATTACTCGGTTACCCCTGACCGCACAGGATAAATTACCTCTCGTTGTGAAAGAGGATTGTATATGTTGCTTAAGATTGCATTAATTATTTCTATGCAATTTTACACAATGCCACAAAAATTTGGAAGAGTTTTTGCGATGTTATTGATAGCACTGCATAGTTCTTGGCCAATGGATGATAGCTCTCTTATGGGTTGTTTTGTATACAATCCAATACCATCGACCGTCTCACAGGGGGAGAAATATTTTGTTTTTCCTCAATGAATAAGGGGGTCTATGTTTCAAATTGAAAAAACTAGTCCTACACGTAATTGAGATAGCTATGATAGAAAGTGTCAACTTTCAGCTTCTGTGCTTTTGTTTGAGGTAAATAGGACATTCCGTTCAAATGGCTGGCGATTTAACAAGCAATCCTCGCCACGTTCGATGCTTTTTGTATACATTTGTATGTAAAAGTGCTCACCCTGTAATTTTATGCGAAATAATTTTAATTTATTATGATACATATTACAAGCTTTTACAAAATTCATTTATTAAAACATTACTAATTCATTATGCATGCAACCAACTCGATTTTTTTTTTTTGTTTCCCCCCCAAAAGCTCGACACATTTTCTTATGTATTTCTTTTATTTACACTCACCCAGTGATATTTAAGACGATTATTTTCACAAATTAATTTAACCATAGATTATCCCCTCTGTTCACCAAAATGCACTCAAAAGATGTAATAATTTATATTGTAAAATCAAGAACAATTATTTCCAAATTAAGAGTTTTTTTCGCAATTTTATTATTTTCGATCGTTTTCGCTCAATATCTCAAATGTCAAATCGGGATTTTATGAACGGGAACGAACGTAACTCAAAACGAAATATCGTATCAACATGAAATTTGGCACAGATATCCAGCATCATATGGCGTGAAACCATGGAGCCGGAATTTTTGTAATAGGGCTTCAATTTGAATAATGGCATAAAGTTTACCTGATTGGTTACTCTGTTTGCCATGGCCACCATATCAAAATTCCGTGATCCATGGTTTTCTGCGCACTGTACGCCTGTACGCTTCTACCCAGTATGGGTAAATGTCAGTTACCGTTAAACAATTACGTTTGTTCCAGTGGTTTAGCCAGTCAGCGTCCCTGTTCAGTCACATGGCCAACAGATCAAATAATTAAATTTTTCAAACTTTTTACATTGGGTACAATGATATACGACATGCCTAAGTAAGAATTGGTAAGTTAAAAAAAATTGCAGTCCGAAGGTCAGGGCAAAAAAACGTAGACCCGCCTCTTAAAGGCATTATTAGTGGTCCCGCGAGAGCGTAAAAAAATGTTTGAAAATTGCAGGAAGGCTTAAAGGCCCTATCAGTTATCCGCCCGAAGAGTCAAAATATTTGAATTTGCAGAAATAGCATAAAGGTGTAGAATAAGTCTATAGAATCTTATAAGCTATTTTCCAATGAAAAAAACGGATAAGAAAAGGAAGAAACAGCGGTATTCAAAGATATGATCTCCATTCAATTATGTGTTGTAGTAAGTGTCCGTACGGACAGTAATGAATAAAATACCCGATTTTGTCCTTATTAGGCTGGTTTTGGTTGTATCACTTGTAGGGTATGTTAGGACACCTATACTTGTTGCAGAGCTGCAAAAATCTGATTTTTGATTATTTTTTTTATTTTCTGTTTTAGCAAATCACTGATAGTGCCTTTAAAAGGATGTCTGTATTTTTATTATATGATATTTCTTTTCAAATAGGGATGTTAAAGACACTATCAGTGATTTGCTAAATCAGAAAATCGAAACAATCATCAAAAATCAGATTTTTGCATTTTTGTAACAAGTATAGGTATCCTAACATACCCTGCAAGTGATAAGTCTTGAAACAACCTGGGGTACAGGACACAGATTTCTAGTAGGGCGGCGATGGTGCAACCCTACACGGACATCAGGAGATGGGGGAAGTTGTATTGTGTTTTTATACGTTTCGTCGAACTCGGGGGTTAGCTCAAATAGTAGACACCGCTTAGAATGACGCATAATAAGCTTCATTTCATGATTTATGTTCATTTTAATCAAAAATTACTAAGAAATCACACCAACAAATCACATGTAAATCACTTCGTGAATTAATCTCTCAAAACATGACCTTTTGACCTCATGAACCTCGCTCTAGGGAGAGTAGGCACTAGGCTCAATTTACAACCCATCGCCACAGTTGTCTCATGATTTTCCCCACAGTGGGGACAGCATCCTCCACCTCTATTGTCATGTTAAAACCAGTGTGGGTACCAACGGGTGCTGTGACTACACCTTCTCTCTCCATCTCCTTCACTGTCCATAGGTATTTAGGTCAACCCAACTATGGTGAACTAGTACTTGCTGCCTTGTAGGTTGGTTCGTGTTTGCGAAAAAGGCAAAAGGACCATCTCTGACAGAAAGGGCACCTGCTGCCTTGGAGAATGTCACCCTGAAAGACAAAGGCTAAGGGACCTTCCCAACAGAAAAGGGTGCTGGAGACCTGGCGAATCCCAGTTACTATTTAGCTAATTGACAAGATGAATTGTTTACAACGTAACACCAGGGTTAAAGCCCCTGATTCGAGGTGTGCCTCCTGAGTCAACATTGGCCTCTACCCAATACGGATGATGGGTTGGTTATAAAGCCTACTGGACGGTCTAACCCTGATATTGATAAAAGATGCATGGACAGCTTTGTTAGACGTAAAGCTGTTTTACCATCAGTACATAACGTTCAGACACTATCAACAACAGCCAAGAAAGAATAACTCGTACATGAAACACAACTGTATGATATCGATGTCACCTCCATACAAGAACACCGCATTATGCACAGTGAACCTCTTGAAGGACTTCATGGGACAATTTAACCTTGTTGCCACTAACACAAGATTCCAAAATCAAGCAAGAAGACTGTGGACACAAACTTGTCCAGCTGGACTACATTCTGGTCAGAAAGAAGTGGATTAACAGTATTAAGAACTCAAGAGCCTACAATACTTTTGAAGCTGTTAAGTCTGATCATGGAATTGTCTCTTGTAGGAGTCGGATAAGTTATCGTCAGAGTAAACCACCTCCCGGAGATCCCATGAAAACAATTGACTGGAGGAAGGTAGTGGGAGATACAATACTTTATGAACAGTATACTGCAGCAGTACATAACAGGTTCAACACTCTTGTTGACGAGCTTGAAAAGAAGAATGCTGCTGCCTGATAGGCCCCGAGGGAGCTGACTGATAAGAAGGCTTCCCCACCTCTAAGAATCAAAGGTGAAACAACGGAAGTGCGCCTTGACAGGCGGTTTCAGCACTTTCTCTACTTGGCAAGCCAGTTCAGAATAACACTAACCTTGATGAACCTTTCTTCAATCGCAAGATAGTAGACACCATTCCCATCCACACTAGACCTTTTACTATAAAGGAACATCAGAGCTGCCTGAAGAAACTGTGTATCGTAAAGCAACATAAACTTGGCGTCATTCGCACCTATGAAACAGAGGACTAATACTATTTCATCCGATAATGACATCTTGGAACAACTCAAACACACACATCAAGGAGGTTTGGAATTCTTCGATGAGCAACAAAATTACTCTCAAACCAAGATCTCGGGAATATTCAGCCGCGGTTGGCAGTATCACCATTCCATATGTTCAAGGCGCCACTGAAGGACTTAGCCGCACCATACGTTCATATTAAACCTAACACCATTAGGAGCATAGTATTAAATTCCCTAAGTACTAACACTTTGTGGGCTAAAATGAGTGCAAAAGTCGGTGTTTATATCGGGTGAAACTTCCCAAAACTGGTGCATTGTAAGATTGTCTCAATACACCCCACTAAGTTTGTACTATCTATACAGCATAACGTTTTGGAGTTATTTAAGCTTAAAGCAGCAAAAATCAATAAAAGGGTAAATTCCAGTGGTACAGGGGTCAAAGTTGCTCCGATTTTGATAAAAATTATTGATTTAACTCATAGGATTAAAATAAGGAATATTTTTGACTGTCTCAAATGCTTGGGTTACCAATGTAGGGGGCACAAAAGGTCAACATCCATTGCAGGGAAGACCACTGTTGTTCAATGACCATCTGGAAGATAACTGTGAGAACACCCTATTATCTGCACGCAGAAGACTCCACCCTATTGTGGGAAATCAAAACAGGCGATAATAGCAGGGATGCAACTGCAAGCTTGAGATCGGGAAAGAATGAAAAACTGAGCAGACAAATGGAAAGTGACCTCTGATCCATCCAAGTGTAATGCCCTTACCATCTCTAGAAAGAGGAATCCAACAAACTTTAAGGCAGATCCCTTTTTGGCAATACCAAACTGGCAGATAAAGATGAGCTTCAAATATGTCGACAAAATCTCACATGGACAATACACATCTCAAACATGGCAGCCAGGGCCGGACAGAAGCCTGGAGCTTTAAAGAGGGTTACTAACAATTCTTATTCAGTGGGCGTGGTTTATCATTTTAACAAGAAATTTGATTGGTTTAGGTCAAAGCTCCGCCCATCTATTACTGGGTAATAGATGGATAGTGCGTGCAGCAATTACGAGGTGTAGTCGAATATATGACACGCACAAACGGCGCGTTTATACTGCGTCGTGCATGTCGCGTTGGTACACAAATGCAATTTACGCAGCGTGCGCGATCATCGCGCGATGACTTTGATTCTTTGGATTGATACATTTGTTTTCAAGAGGGGTGCAAATATTTAAATGATAAAAAGGAATGATGTAAGAATATTTTTGACAAATAAATTATGTCGATAAAAAACCAAACATTACACAATACTAAATAAGAATGAGAATAAAAGATGAGATTTTTTGTTTTGGCCATCTTAGATGGTGTCATAATGGATGGGCATCCAATATTTTATCGTGGTGGATACCGGCTGCGCCGGCATCCACCACTCAAAATATTGGATGCCCATCCATTATGACACCATCTAAGATGGCCAAAACAAAAAATCTCATATTTTATTCTCTAATTAAACTAGACGTCAAAAGGACAACCACATCGTACAAGCTAAGGCTCAGCTATGCAGAATCATGGAGATGTTAATCATATGCTGAATGAGTGCTTCTACCACCTCCATAAAGCCTCTTGACTCCATCAAGAGCACAGTAGGGCATTATATACCAGATTGGATCTAAACACCCCCTCCAATGTAGACGTCAGGTGGCTGCTACTGTTGTGACTTTTTAACATGCACCACCCGTGTCCCACCCAAAACCTGAAGACGATTCCTCTAGGGTATGTGATCAGGAAGGCCTGCAAGCAAGCTTACTCTAGTGACAGGACCTCCAACCACATTGCCGGTCACACTTGAAGCCGCTCTCCAACTGTGTAGTTGGAGAAGCCAGGCGACGTTCTTATAGTAACCCAAAACTAAACATTTTCAGCAATCTGTAATCGGCATCCCTGCTGAAATTATTTTTTTTAAAGAACCTGATTTCAACTGATTTTGGTCAGGGGACGTCGCTAGACATTTTGTCAGGGGGGGGGGGTGGTGTAAACTAAGAAAGATATTGCCCCCAGTAGCGTCCTTGGAGCTGGTGAGCATCTAAACAGTGCAATTAACGGCATGCGGTTTGGGCCTACTTAAGGGCCATGAAAAAGTTTCCTAAGTAGATGCCCTTAGATTAGAGACCATTTCTTGTTGATCGTTCGAACCAATTGCACAACCACAAAGAGCCTTAACACAAGGGCACCAAAACCGGAAAGCCTGAACGGGTGGAGTCCAGGGGCCGATTTAGGGCCCTCTGGTGGGGTGAATGAGCAGAACAGCCGGGGTCCAGGGCAAGCCCCCGGAACGCTCTGGAATTGAAGCTATTCAAGAACCGCAAGATGGCCACTTTTTGAGTAGTAAATTGTAATCAATGCAAAGAAACACTGATTCTAATTTGCTCACGGAAACGGGCAGTAAATATTCCTAACTTGTTCCTGCCGAGTGGGGAACTATAACACCTAGCGAGCGCCAATGTCTGTGGTGAGGACAGAGCCTCTGCCAGGGCCAGGGGGGCCAGCCCCGGAACTCTTGGGATTTTGAGCAATTTCAGAACCTTAGATTGCCACTTTTTAAGGGGTATAGTAATCAATTCAAAAAAAGAACTGGTTTTTCTTCTAACTTGCTCACTGAGACGGACAGTATATAAGCTTGTACTACTGAGGGGAGCTACAAAGAGCGAGCGCCAATGTCTTTAACGGTGGGGGCAGGAGCAGAGCCCTGCCGGGGTCAAGGGGCGGAGCCCCCGGAAGCTCTGGATTTTAGCTATTAGAAGGGTATTGTGACGGTTAACGTTAGTAATTCAAATGAAGTTGGGCACTTAACCCCCATCGACGGCCAGTAGTCCTATAAGTGTATGGTGCGGGGGGCTAGGGAAACCGATCCCTACCATGTTTTTTTTCTTGGACCACTCAGCTCCTCAAATGAAAATTCCCCTAACACTGGTACACCAAACTAGGAGGAGTGGCCCATGGCTACCCTCCTGTTTGCCAATGCCAATGCCTTGATCATGTTTCTTAAAATTTTATTTTACCCATTTTGATCACAAGTACTGTTGGCCCATTAGCAAATTATGGATTACTGTGAGGCCTAAACTTGAAACAAACGAGTTGGCTTGAGGGGAATTCCATTTTAAATATAATATTTGGTTATGCTAAGGCGGGAGTTCACTCTTATTGCTTCTGAAGCATTCTCTTTTGTTTCCTTATTTCTTTCCCCCCTCTTTTTTTTAGCTTTCTTTTTCTTTTCATCTTCTCCCTCTCTCTCCCTTCTCTTTCTCTCTTTTTTCTTTTCTTTTTCTTCTTTCTTTTTTTTTTGAGGATCGCTGGGGGGGGGGTGTTCCACCCCCACACACCCCCATGGCGACGGGCATGATTTTGGTAGGTAAGGTGTCAACATACAAAAAAAAAGTGGAGTATAGTAATGGGGGGGAACTGTTTTTCGGAGTCAAAGGTCAATAAAACGCCAAAGGGTCCAAATTTGAAAGTTGCTTAAGAAAGTAGGGGGAACAAGGTCAAGGCACAATTGAATTCAATGGACGTTGACCTTCTGTGCCCCCGACACCGGTCCAAACTATTCCTTATTTTTTTCCTATAAAGGTCCATCTATTAATTTGCCCGTTCTCCAAATCGGAGTAATTTTAAAATTTGACCCCCCTGCACAACGAAAATGGACCTTTTATTGAGTTTTGCTGACTTCGAGCCTATAAAACTCCAAAACTTTCGCGCAGATAGTACAAAAACTTACCTTTTTGGAATCCTTATGATTAAACTATTAACTTGGTATACTTTTCAACATGATTGGATCAATTTCAAAAATTTGACCCCTGTTATTGACCTTTGACTGCCGAAAAACAAATTTCCCCACCCCCTACGATACCTCAATTTTTGGGGGTAAATGTTGACACCCATAGCTACCAAATCAGTTGAAATCAGCTTCTTTAAAAAAATTTTCACAGATGAAACTTGCTTTAGGGTTACTATTAGCTGTGTGTGTGTGTACATCAGCATTTACTTTCTATATTGTGATGTCTATATTCTAGGCTGCTGTGAACCACCGACTCTTTTGGGTTACTTGTATACTCGTATAGTACTCCTTTGACTGCGTTAGTCCATGAACTGTCACACCTCTTGCGTCTATTATTCACATTAGTATCATTCAAAACAGTCCAGTTTCTTAGACAACTGTCTTAAACTGTATTTGGGTGATGGGCTGTCTTTAATTTTTTTAAAAACGTCCCCATAAGGATAAACGTATTTGTACAGACACATTGGAGATAAAATACAAAATACCTGGGTTATGTACGAGCAAGTGAGGGCTTTTGAGAGTGAAGCTCAACACTTAATGTAAGGGGAATTTCCCCAAGCAGGGCTATGACACGCATTCCAATGGTATAGCTGTAAAGGAGAGCAAGCAGCTGGCTGAGATCCTTTTTCAGGGTTTTCACTTGCCTCTTGCTGATTTAGAAAATTGATTTCAGACGTTGCTCGTTGTCAGGTGAAATACGACCACGGCTACCACTTTCAATACAGAACAAGTGACAAGCATAACCCTCTTCACTGAGAGCTTGGGTAAGGTGGGCGTATTTTGATTCTTTGCGTTCATGAGCTTTGTCGATGTTAGTTTCGAAAGGAACAGTGAGCTCGATTATCTGAATGGAAATGCCATCATCTTGCAAAACAACCTTACCGAGCTTTTAAATTAGGGACCAAAATGTTAGGGGGATAGACCCGCCACCTGCCGAATGGCCTGGAATGTTAGCATAGATAGTGGCAGAACTAGACTGGGATTTGACTGGGATTTGTAGGTTTTTATAATATGATTCAAAATCGTATTATGACGCCAGGTTAGGCGGCCCTGCTCAAGAGAAACAGGACATGAATTGAGAACGTGATTGAGCGTTTCCTTATCACCACATAATTTACAATTTACAGTAGTCCTTTTACCCCAGTTGTGGAGGTTATTCAATGTGGGCAAATAGTCAATGGAGGCACGGACAGCTAAGCTTAGCACCCCTCTTGCAAGACTGTAGATAAGCGACCTCCATGTCAGGTCATAGGACTGGAGATTCATACGCTGGAGCATGTTACCCTGCTGAAGTTGAGGGCGAATACAATCTTGCCAAAAATTTAAGCCGGTCCTCAAAAATGTGTAAAATTTCCGATTTAAGTTTTTGCCAAGACTGGTTATCAGATTGACAGGAAGCAGCGGTGAAGGTTTGAGACCATTGCCTCGATCCATCTTTGCTCATTTTTATGCCCCATTGAGATTCACGCTCAAGTTTACACTTAAGAGCATGAACGACACACATATCTGCCTAACCATACAGTGTGCGTATGCTAAGCTACGTGATTCTAAATAGACATCAGTAAGTCTTGGAAGGGCTAGCCCTTCAGGGCTATGGATAAAAGCAGTAGTGGCACCAGTAATTGCAAGGCCAAGCCATTTTTAATGGTATTGGTATGAATATGGATCAGCTGTTGAAGTTAAGTGTCACTCAACTCGTGAACCACGAGCAAGAATCTCCAAGAGGGAGCCGCATATTCAGAGTGACTACGCAGTTTGCATTAATTTCTGATGTGGGATGGAACACGTTAATTTCCCCCTAAAACAAGGCAGGGGTCTGCTCGTGATTTTTTGAAAAGTGCAGTCAAGGGACGTTATGGATAATGCATATCTCAATGTACAAAATGTCAGCGGGTTGCGAAGAAATTATGGTCACAGGCAAAACTAGCCCCAGGAGCCTGATGATGCAATACTAATTTCCGAACAATTTATGTTCCTACATGGGCTATGATGTTTCGAGGTAAGAGGGAAGCCTATTTTTTACTCAATCGCATCCAATTACAAATCGCTCACCAGCGAGGTGGAGCCTCGCTTCATTCTGTATTTAATACAATCTGATGGTCCTTACCCACATACACAACTGCTCAATAGAAATGACACATAATATAAAATAGCGCGTACTCATTGCGCAACAATGTCGCTCCAAAGTGTCGGTCATGAACAGAGCATCCTTTTTTGGCTATACATGTATATATTCAAATATCCCTATCGTCCCAAGAGGAAAATCAACCACCGCAATAAAGGGAGCTGGCATTATCTTTCTTGTTAGATCTAGGGTAATTTTCCCCTAAAACAAGGCATGTGTCCACTCCGCGATTTTTTTCTCAAAAGTGCATTTAAATGCAGTTAAGGGATGTTAGGGGACGTTAGGGATGTATGAAACGGAAGAATGTTGCACTCGGTACTATGATGCGTAATCAGAGCAAATATGGAAAACGAGTTCATTAATTTGCATAAATAATGCTGACAGAGCATGGGTATTACCCACATACCAAGTTTAGTCAAATTTGGATATTGGTATCTGGTAGAGATTTACCTTTTTAGTAAATGAGCCAATCAGAGCAAATATGCAAATGAGCTCATTAATATACATAATGATGACAGGGTGCATGGGTATTACTTGCATGCACCACAACCCACACACCAAGTTTTACCAAATATAGATATCAGGATCTGGCAGAAATTCACTTTTATAAGAGCCAATCAGAGCAAATATGCAAATGAGCTCATTAATATGCATAAATAATGATGACACAGTGTACGGGTATTACTCGCATGCACCACAACCCACATACCAAAGTTTTGTCAAATTTGGATATTGGTATCTGGTAGAGATTTACCTTTTTAGTAAATGAGCCAATCAGAGCAAATATGCAAATGAGCTCATTAATATGCATAAATAATGATGACACAGTGTATGGGTATTACAGAAAGAGTAATCAGATCAAATATGTGAATGAGCTCATTAATATTCATAAATACTATCATAATAATATGTTACTCAAGAAACTATACCTGCCAACCTGCCCTGTTCAATAGGCCTTATCTCTCCTTTGTACTATGTTGCCAAAAAAAAAAAAATCAGAATATATAATTCTGATTTTGATTTTCATGTACAGGTAATTACTGTCAGCAAAATCTTGAATTATTTCCAGTAAAGTCCTAAAATGTTGGTAGGTCTGTGATAAATTCTCTTCAGTTATTGTCTTAATGATTTAATTATTTGCAGTTTCACTTGTTTCTGATATCTTTTCCTAAATACTTCAGTTATCTCTCATTGTACTATATCACTCATTTATTCATTATCGTACTGTATTTTGTGATGAACAAAATAAATATGATTGATATTGATATAAATAATGATGATGCAGTGCATAGGGAAAACAGACATATTAATATATTTTGCTGAGATATATATATATCCAGACATAAGCTGTTCATTCCCTTTCCAAAGTACTTTTGGTTGGGAAAAACAAAATACAAGCACAATCACAAAGTAAACATCTCTCACAGGATTCAAATTTTATTTATTACCTGTATGAATTCTCTAATTAACTACATCATTGATCTTTATATATGTGGATTATTTCTAAACCTACTTTTTCATGATTTTCTGGCTGCTTATCCACACTTACACATACACATTGATTTCTTTAAAAGAAAAAAAATATATGAAAACTGTTAATTATCAAAATGTATTAGTACTGGCACATTTTCTGATTTTATATTAGGTTAAAAAGTACATGTACTACACTTGTCAAGATTTAATCTACAGAAAATACAAAATTAACAAGAAGCTAATTGTGCTCATAGAGCATGAACCTAGCCATTGAATATTAGACTATGGGGCGTAGACCAAATAACAAGCTGCATAACAAATTCCCTAGTCCATTCAAAGGGAGAAGACAAAACCCGGTGTAAAATTATTGATAAATTATTAACATGACATAACCGTCGGTTGCCCCAAATAAAACTTGCACATTTTCTTAAAAATGAATAAAATGTCACATCAATTTCTCTTTCATAATATCAGTGACCAATGGATATGTATAGACTTCAACAAACCATTAACTAAAGATATTACAACTCATTTGTAGGATTTCATAAGCTTTTGGCCAAAATGACCATACTGACCACTAGGTGACTACTGATCTCAATTTGCGTATACCCCATATGAAGCTTGGGTCACTCAGTGGTTCATTTGACAGTCTGTCTGAAACTGGCCTAGACATTTGGCACCAGCATTATTTTGAAGCAACTAGAAGTTAATAGGAAAGAAAGAAAATCACTCAAATACAAGACCTAGCTGTGCTAAACACACAGCTTGGTAAATGAACTAGCACCAGAAAATTTAATATAAAACATACAGAATTCATAATTGTGCAGTGCATGATTATGTCCCTTCCTCCCCAACAGGACTCCTAGATAACCTTTCACCCTTTATGCTGAGTAGTTCCAAAGCTCTACTCCCTCCAACTCTTTGAAATTCAATGCAAATTGACCCCTGGATGACCTTTGACCTCCAACCTGTTGGGGTCACATGATCCTACCCATGATATCAGCGTGTCCAGGTCCTATTAAAATCCATCAGAATATGTGTATACAGTGAACAACTATGTGTATGCTTATGTTTGGACCAATGACCCCAGTTGACAATTGGGAAAACATAAACTGTACTATTACGACATTCTTGGGTGTGTTCTTGTTTTTGTGTTGTGTGTGTCAATGTTTGTGTGTCTTTGTATTGACATGTATATTTAATCGGGGGGTGCATCGCTTATCAGGCATTTTGCTTTTAGTTGCACCTCCTCCATCCTTTTGCTGTATTTTTTGCTACGTTTGTATGTTTTTTATGATGGAAAATAAATGATTATGAATGAATTGACTCTGAAATGACCCTGACTACACACCTGTTGGGGTAACATGACTGACTTTACCCAAGGATGATCGTGTACAAGTATCATTAAAATCCATCATCTAAATTGTAAATATAGAGATCAACTACATGTACAAGGTTAATAAATATTTGTACATATATCATCCGGACATCTTTCCATACACTGCTCATTTCATAGACTCCTTTCAAAATAATTTTGGTAGGGATATATCGAGGGTTAAGAGCTAATGGTTAAAACAATAACAAAAAACAAATGACAGCTATTGCAGATATATTAGACACAGAATTTGAATTTTTAAAGGGCAATGACCCAACTTGATAATTTTTTCAAGTCTTGATTGCATGACCTTGACCCCAAAACCCCACCTGTAAATTTTTTGCGATGATATGTTAATCTGTTCTGATGTCAGAGCTAAAAATGTGATTTGGTAAGTCCCATTTAGTGTGTAAAATTAAAGGCTGACTCAGAGATTTCCCGAGGAGGGCACCCTCAATTTTCAAACAAATCCGGTTTTTTGCATATACATAATGCTTGTCCATACACTAACCACTGTGTGAAATAGCTAAGCTCAAATTGAAGTCCTTCATATAGAAAATCACAACTAAGTTATAAAATTCCAGATCCGGAATTTTTGTTATACACAGTATCCTATGGCACGTAATACTATGCATAAATGTTTACTGCATCAAAACGAAAAAATCCGCTTCATCTCGAACTTTGGAATTGTGCAATTTAGGATACTATCTTTAGTTCTAGTTGACTATTTTTAATTATTACACACAAAAAAAATATTTCAAAATCTCTGAGTCAGCCTTTAAGATTGGTCTACCAAAATCGGGTACATTTTGGTTGATATCATCCAAACCAAACATTTTGTTGATCTAAGATTCCACAGGTTAAATGAGCTTTCTTCAGATACCAAAATAGGAACAAATCTGGTAAAATCTTGGTTCTGCATGGGTACAAGGCTTATTATTGATCGGGCCCATGGGCCTTTAAGCACTATCCGATTTTTTTCAAAATGTAAACAAATCGGCGCCCCCTATTTTTCATCAAAAGTTCACTTTTTTGCACTGTTGTATGGAAATAGTAGTAGTAAAACCCCTGTAATGGGCTAAGCTTAACACTACATCAAAATGATGATTTTTTCTGCATTGTTTACGAATCAAGTCGGGATCCGGACACCCCTTTAAAAAGCCAACAAAACAGCCGTAAATAGCATCTTCAAAGACGACTTTAAAATGCCTTTAGTGTCTGTTTTTTCCAAAGAACAGAAATAAACGGTGTTGATATGACCTTACTCTAGCAATTTAGAGACAATGGGCATTCTGAATTTGAAAAAAAATGACTGATAGTGGCTTTAAGTAAACTATGTCATAGCAATTCTGAATGATTTTCGCTTTATTTCAGGCCTACCACAATTTTTTTTACCTCCTAGTCCTAATATGTTAAATTTACTTACTACATGAACCATTAGCACCCTCACCTATTGATACTACACCAAAGCTAGGTCACAACCGGTCGAATGGGGCACAGCCAAATAAACAGTACATGTATTCAATTACATAATAAAACTTTGAGCACAACTATAATCTGCTGTAATATACCAAGCGAATTTCAAAAGGCACTAAGGTCATACTGGCTATGACCAAATTATCTCCAAAAACAAGAACGACCTTCATCTATTGTTTGATTATAGGGTCTGTAGTTCCTGTTTATAATCAGTAACAAATCCCTGTTTACAAATTTCTTTCCAGTCCCAAAGGGTAGCTTCAATCCTAAAGGAGAACGCCTTTTAGTATCAAATACAAGATTTTCTCATCTTATACACCTTTTATCCCTCCACCAGAGAATCTAAACTTCAGCAGAAAAGTGGACTAAGGATTTTTTCATCAAATACATATAAAGCTTGTTGTACCTAGTCTACCTTTATTAAGAGAATGGCCTACCAAAATGGGCACTTTTTGTTGATATCATCCAAACCAACATCTTGTTGATCAAAGAATTCACAGTTAAATGAGCTTTTCTCAATACAAAATGTTAACCATATCTGGTAAAATCTTGGGTTCTGCATGGGGACAAGGCTATAGTGTCGGGCCATGGACCTTTAAGTTTCACTATGCTCATACATGCTGTATTCTGATGATTTTAGCTTTTATTTAGGGGCCTGCCACAATTTTTAACCTCCAAACGGGTGTTAAATTTACTTACTACATAGACATTAAGAACTCTCACCTATTGATACTACACCAAGCTAGGTCATTACAGGCCGAATTGGGCACAGACAAATAAACAGTCCTGATTTCAATTACTAAATAAACATTTGAAGCACAACTATAATCTATGGTAAGATTTTGTCCTTGGATTTTCATATTACTCCAACTTTGATCTATACTTACATACGTGTAGATGCAGTAACGTTATTTAAATTCCTACAATTATCGTGCTAGCTGGGTAGGGGAATTATATGAAGGTGTACAGTATACATTCTTAAAATGTTATGCTAATGTTTTGAAATAAGTTAACATCTCTTGGCATCAATTATTTCAAATTACCACCCCTTGGTTTTATCTTTATAAAGTACATTAACATGGTCAAACAGCTGCTGGGTAATAAAAGTAATTAAAAATAACCATGAATGAAAGAAACATATTAAGGAGTGGTTCCCATGGTGTACCAAGAGTGTTACTGAATAGATCTACAGATCATTTTTCCCAATCTTTTGGCCATCTAACATTTAAAAAAAAAAACCAAAAGATGTGTCTTCATTTTACATTTCCACAGGCTTTTCAGATGTCAAAAATCACCAAATACAGGGGTTTTTCATATTTTTTAAACGTTTTGAATTTTTCCTTTTTCCTGTGAACCCTACTTCCTATTTTCATTTTTTCTGCAATTATGAAGCAAGTGTGCTCTTTCATAATTTTCCTTGCTGGCGGCATCATAGATACCCATAACTCAAAGATATGGCCATTTTCTCCAAAATGTGTTTAAATCATGTTTTTTGGAAAAAAATGCCGATCTTGAGTTATGGGTATTTCCTTGTGTACCGCAGGAGGAAATATGAAAGAGACACTGCTTCAATAATCTGCAGAAAAAATGAAAGAGGAGGTAGGGTTCACCAGAAAAAAACAAAACGTCAAAATATAAAAAAACCCTGTATTTTGGGATTTTTTGACATCTGAGAGCTAAAGAGCCTGTGGGAAATGTCCCATTATGACACATCCTTTTGGTTTTAAATTGTTAAGATGTGACCACATATTGGGAAAATGCTTTTAGATCGATTTCAGTAACTCTTGAGCTACACATGGGAAACACCGTAAGTATATACACCTCTAAATAATTGTATAGTATCTTCCTCAAGTCAGTGATGTTAGTAGATAACTCGCAAGCTATAGGCTGGTATTCTGTAAAGGGAGACTACTTTAGACATGGGTTTTTAAATCAGGGTTAGTCCTACAAGAGTGGACCTTTTTTCCTGCCAACCTGTCCGCTAAAATGTGAGTGTAACAGTGAGAAAATTTACTTTCACATAAAAAAGTAAAAAGTGGAATTTTGAAAGGAAAAAAGGTCCACTTATGTTGGACTAACCCTGGTTTAAACCCCGGTTTAAAGTTAGTCTCCCTTTCCGTATACCACCTAAAATACTGGCAGACACACACACACACTTAAAGCTGCCTTGGATGGCACATGAAAACCTGCCTGACAGGAGTGACGTCACTGATTTGCGGAGCTAATGCACTTTTTTATATTATTTTACAGTACTGTGGAATTACAAAACATTTCATAACTGAGAAAACCATTATCATTTGGGGAACAAGGCTTTTTTTCATTTAAGGTTGACTAAACCGGTGGACTGACATTCTACAATTTAAGGAAAAAAAATAGTTTGGCACCCTCACCACTATTTTGCTACGTTGCTCACCCAGTTAGTGACAGGAGAGAGAGGAGGAGATTTTTTAGGGTACGAATTTTCTCACTTGCACTGGGACAGTCGTCACCACCTACCGAAACATTTCAAGTTTTTTGTTTAAAAAAAAAAGACAAAAGTACAAAAAAAACCTGCAAAACTTGTTTTGAACTTGCCTGTTTTAGAAAAACTGTGCTTTTGAATTTCTGTCTGGTGACAGAAATTACAAAATCACATAACTTATTACATAAAGACAGCGATTTGGCTTATTCCCTTCAGGTGTGATATAAACATTGGTAAGCATTCCAAATATGAAAAAAATCCAGGGTTAAAAAAAATGGGGGCGCTTTGTTTCTGGAAAGCTCCTCATTCTCTTTAAGGCCCGACTCAGAATTTCCTAGGAGGCTCCCTCAATTTCCAAAAAAATTTTGTTTTTTGCATGAACATACTGCTTGTCCATATACTAATCACTGTGTTAAATTGCTAGCTTGAATCAAATTCCTTCATATAAGAAAATCACCTTTGTTTATAAAAGTCTGGATTCCGGAATTTTTGTTATACACATATCCTATGGGATGGTATACTACCATAAATGTTTTACGCTCAAAACGATAAAAATCCGTTCCTCCTCAAATTTCGGAATTGTTCATTTTTAGGTTACTATCTTTAGTTCTAGTTGACTATTTTTCATTATTACACAAAAAATATATTTCGAATCTCTGAGTCAGACTTTTAAAGATAAGAAACTACAAGCCTGTTCCCACTCAATTTGAAACCTAAACTGCACTTTCAACCTACCTTCTGGCTTCCCAACCCATCAATGAAGACTGCTGATGACCATGTACCTCTAGCAACACTGGAATGGCATCGCGGGTCCAATTAATCTTTTTGCTTCCATATGATCCTCACACGCAGTATTGCTTTGAGTGTGAGGTGATTCCTGCCACCCCCCTTTAGCGGGAAAAACCAGATTTAAACAGCCTTTGGTTTTACTATACTACTACTACATCACTATCTGTATGAAATGCATATATTAGTTAGTACATACATGTAACAGTTACACATAGGTGCATTTCATTGCATAATGGGAATTGGTTTTAAACTATCCACTGGTAACATACATACCTGTTGTAGTTTCCTTTCAATCTAACCAGCATGGGTTTGATGTTGATATTACTATCCTCACAGAGTTCTCCATTATAGCTGTACATATAGCCAGTTATTGGCCAATCTATGACAGAACAGAAAGAGTTATCAGTTTACTACAATGGTTCTGTTTAACAAATACACACTGAACTGAAGCCCAAGGAATATCACAATGATATATTCTTATTTATATACTCTAGATTATCCTTGTCATCTGATTGGTTAAAGTGAAAGTCACATGACATGGTATACGTTTCAACAACTATTTACACATAAAACCGCGATATTACCTCTTTGTGGCCCTGTAGTAGTACCTTTTCTTCCCGGTATAGTAATGTTTTTTTGGAATGGTATAGTAATTTTGTTTGGCCGGTATAGTAATTTTTTTGGCTGGTATAGGTAATTTTTTGGTACCGGTATAGTAATTTTTTTCTTGCCCTAGCGTATAGTCTTGTTACTCTAGCAGCAGAAAGGTCCACTATAGGTATATAAACAAATATTAACTGCCCTTTATTATTCGGGCCATAGTCAATTTATTGACCCTCGGTGATCTCAATATTGACTATTTTCCCTTTCCCTCAGCGTCCGTCTTCGGAAAATAGTATGGTCTCGAGATCAACTCGGGTCAATAGATTTGACTCTGGCCCTCATGACATTCAATATTTGTAATACTAACCACTAAAGGCACGCCGTGTAGTATTCGCTGTAGAAGGCCACGCAGATGATGATTGTTTGCCCAAGCAATCGGTCCGAAAAATCACAGGGTTACGGATACATTTTATTTACAGAATGAAAAGTTTGTGATTTGTTTAAACCGATTGCTGGGGCAATGAATCTTATTGGGTGGCACTTTTACGCGAATTAACAAACAACCGTCCCAACAAGTGAATCCAACTTCTTGATCAGTTAAATAGTCACATATATAATTTTGTTAAGAGACACTGGCACATTTGAAAACTAGTTTCTCAGAAATGTATTATTTTGGCATGGTTGTAAAGGCTTTATATACATTATTAGCCCTCACCTAGAATGACGGGAAATGGTGTTAAACACAAGCAAACACATGCCGCCACCGGGTTATTTGAGGGTCCATTGTGGTATGCATGTTATTTGACGCGCTCGGTGGACCTGTGGTTTTAATAATCAATGAGTATACGAGGTTGATGAGTATTCTGACACTAGACAGCATTTGGCTGGTTAAAGTTTATGGGCAAACTTAAAGGTCCATGGCCCGCTGGCTAAAAGCCCCTCGTCCCCAGATTTTACCAGAAGTGGGTCAAATTTTGGTATCAGAAGAAAGCTACTATTTTTTTTCCTCATTTACCCTGCCTGTGAAATCTTAGAGCCATAGGCTGTTTGGTTTGGAAGTTATTTTGCGAAATGTGCCCCATTTTGGGTCGACCAATATTAATTTTACACGGTACTCTATGGGGCTTACAAAATCATGTTTTTTTTTTGCTCTCGCAATCAAAACGGATTGAAATTCGTCGTGAACTTTAAAGACGGGGTTTTGGAGTGAAGGTCAACCTATCAAGATGAAACTCCATATCCTTAAATCGGGCCATCCCCCTTTAAAAGTTGTCTTACAAATTCCCTTGATGTCTTTAGGCCTCTTATTAATGTTCCCTATCTTTTTTTTTGTGTGTTATTTTTATGTGTAAATATATCTCTATTCTTTCCCAATGGCCTAAACCATCATTTGCGAGCAATTGAGAAATTTCCTGATTTTCAAAAAGGTGGCCATTACCCGTCCTTAAGCCAGCCAAATTCCTGTATAAGTTTAATAACAAATTAAGCCAAATTATATATTATGGGAACCTTAATCTGTGCAGCCGCCCCAATCATCGTGAAGAACTTACAACTTGCAATTTTATATTTTTCACACTGTATTTGTATAATTTAAATGTATTCCATTTATTTAGAACATTATAATTTGCAGGTTTGTGCTTTAGCATGAAGGGGCTACCCTGTCTAGAGAAAAATGAAATAAATTGATCCAACCCTGGTGCCTGTTGTGCACACTGGCATCCATGAGCCTACAATTCTTGGTATAAAACCACAAATACCTGTGGTGGTCAGGTTCCAGTGGTTGCTACTCCAGGGGACAGCCTTGTTCAAACTGCTTTGTGGTTTTATCTTCCCTGTAGAAAATCCTAATCAATTTTTTGCAAATGCAAGAAAAAGCCGACAGATTGAACAAGGCACTCTGCCTGCTTATTGACCTTCTAGTAGAAGGAATGCAACATAGGCTGGGATAAATTTGCATTTTCTTTTCTTTTCTCCCCTAATTTTTTTCTTGCCAACCTCCCTCTCCCCCCATTTCCCTTCCCCCCCCCCCTCCCTGACCCCCTCCCAGAAGAAAAAAATTTACAGATTTTGGTAAAAATCCCGATTTTGGCCAAAAATTGCCAACTTTGGGCAAATATCAGCAATTTTGGGCAAACATTTTGGAAGTTTGCCCCCGGAATTTTTACTTCACCCCCCCCCCCCCCCAAAATGAGTACTTTGGCACCATCACTGCTTATTTCTGTTCTTAATTTTAGATAGCAAACGTGACTCACATTGGTAGTGTCTGCTCAAAGAGACCTTTCACTGACAATCTCTAATGAGTTCAATCTGTCATAATCAGTTCCCTTCTAGAATGTTCATCTTTATGGTTGGTGCTGAAAAAAGGGATGATTTCGAAAGTTGCAATTGACCACACACAGATACAAATTTTATTACCAGCTGGGATGCTGCTGGTTAAGCAATATGATTATGGAATTTAATGATATCTCAACACAATTGGTAATGCATATGTTTCATTAAGATAAATATGGTTCAACATTTACATTACAAACCGCCAAGACAATAAAAGATTGCGTGATCACGTTTGGCAGCGTTATTGCCTGCATTGAGGTGGAGTGAAAATGATCCCTCCTTTAAGTATTCAAAACAAAGGACTACCACATAGACTACTTAACACTCGTTCACAGAAGTGATTAACTACTCATTAAGGTGTCTTTTTCAAGATTAACCAAGATTTTAAAGAGAAAATGGTCAATAAATTGGTCCAAATAATATTGCTCACACAAATGTATAACATCTCTATTATGATAGACCTGCGTTATATATGCCCTCTACTTAAAATGCGTCACCTCTGTCCTTAACATACTCGCGACCATACTGCAGTAAGCACAAAAAAACACCAGTCTTGTTGATGTGTTTTGACCTATGTTTGGATTAATCACAGTGCAGCATTTTTAACTAATGGGCAATATGGCTATTCCATGTCACACTCGCGATGTGCACCGCAGCTGTCATGGATTTTTTTTTCTTTTTTTGGTGTGATGATAGATATTGATGAGAAGAGAAATGAAAATCCTGAAATTTTGAGCTTCATACTGGCCTTTCTTTTTCCTTCAGGAGCACTCAGGAAATTTAGGGGGTCCCCATCAAAATGCTGTGGCGATGCAAAAGAACAATTTTGAGAGGGCCATAACTTGTAATGGAACCTTCCCCAACTTTGAAAATCACTAGCTGGGGTATTTTGTTGGTGTAAATGCCAAATCTGGCATAAAAATGTGATATCTCCTTTACTTTTAAGTTTTCGGTGTAAAAATGCAATATCTTTCATCTGGGCCCAAGTTTGGGGGGTCAGAACCTGGTAAGTAACAATATTTTTAATGGTCCCATGTTCTTGTTAGTCTGAGTCACACTGCATGATTTTCTTTTCTTGCCCTTGTACAATAATAGCACATAAGGTAAATTAATAAGTGAGTTCAGCCTTTGAAAACTCCTCATTTTGCATTTTGGCATATATTGGCCCCCCCCCTGAAATCAGTGTTGACATATGACATCACCCCCCTCCTACTTTTCAGACTTTTAAAATACATCATCAAAGAACTATCTATTCTTGAAAGAACCAGCATGGTGTCTTGTGTCTTCATTGTTTTCAGCACAAGACACTTTTGCTGATTTCCACATAGAATTTATATGGTGATATACACTGTGCAATGTACAATGACCTCTGGGTCGTATACTTTTGTGTGGTAACTTTGAGTGTGTATTTTGTTGTGAAAAAATAAAGACAGCCAAGCTAGTTCTTTTCAAGGAAAGTTGTTTTAATGATTATCTTCAACATATCTGAAGTAGAGGGGTGGTTTTGAATGTCAACATTGGTTTTTCAGGGGGGTCAAATGTATCAAAAGTCCAATTAAAACCGTTTTCAAGGGGCTGTATCTCCCTTATTACTTTTCTAATGTGTTCATAATTGTATTGGTTTAAAAAGTTCTCTAGGTAACTGCTGAGTGACCAAAAGAAGGACAATAAAATGTTATTCTTTTGGCCCCGATGAACAAGGCACATATTTAACGCCTCATTAATCTCTAAAAGTAAACAACGCTATGACCGTCCTGATGCCAGATTTGAATTCTACACCAAATATTATTACCCTAATTAGTGATTTTCAAAGTTGTGAAAGGTCTCCATTTACTACTCTGGTGGACCCCCTCTCACCATAGTCTTTCACATTGGGTGGCACTTTTGATGATGACCCACCCTAATTTCCAATTGCGCTAGTGGGAAAAACAAATGGACTATGACCGCTCAAAATTTTAGGATTTTCATGATTCATCAATGTCTAGTCTACCACCACACTTAAAACGAAAAAAATCCACGACGTGCTGCGGTGCACATCTCGAATGTTGACATGGAATGGGCCAATAGAGGTAATACAATTTCACTTTAAAGGCTGAACCACTTGATTAGTTTACTGTAAACTATAAACTTCTGACAAAAGTTTTAGAAGGCAACATCAGTGATTGCCAAGTTTTTTTTAATCAATCTTTATTAAAATCTAAAAAAAGACCGTACAGATAAATCCAGGATACGGGATGTACGTGTCCATCCCATACAGGATAGCACATAATACACAATGACATAAAAAGACATTACTATATCCAAGAGGAAACAATATAAAAGTCCCTGAAACCCACAGGAACGATATTCCACAGTAGTATTACACAGGCAAGATAATAAGAAATTTAAAGACAATATATCTTTAAAAAAAGTGGAAAGAGTCGTCTTGGGAGAGTGTGAACAAAGCTCGTGTTAGGCTCTTGTCTTGAGTTCCACAGTGCATAACTGCACAAGAGTGCAGTTTTAGACAGGTCATTATGGAAAGCATTCTTTGCTTTAGAACCAATGAATTTGAATATTGCACTAATCCTCTTATTATTTTCTTTGGTAATAAGTCCCTGTGAGCCAATTTCGACACAATTTAGTTCACCCTGGTAACCCCTTGCGTTGATATCCTACAATAGAGAGGTATACCTTTCGGTCTTAAGAATGTGAGCTTTTTCAATGTTCAATTCAAACGGAACAGTAGGTTCTACAACATGGATGCGGTTCTTGACATTGTCAACAATGACAAGATCCGGGCGTTGACTGGTTGGAAGAATGTCGGGCGGAATGGTACCCCTGTTGATAGACGAGCCCGGGATGTCTGCATAGAGTTTAAATGCAGATACGGCATGTTCAGAAATTATTTCATGAAGGTTTTTAACAAGAGAAGAGAGGATGGAATTATGCCTCCATGTATATCTACCTTGAGCGAGTGAAATAGAGCAATTATTAAGGATATGATGGAGGGTTTCCTTGTTAGAACACAAATTGCACTTAATATTGCTGTGCTTGCCCCAAGTACGCAGGTTGGTAAACGTTGGGAGAAAATCGATACATGCCCTAACTGCAAAACTCAAGACACCCTGAGGCAGGTCATAAATAATAGATCTCCATGTAAGATCAGAGTTTTTCGGAATCAATGAGTTTAAGCATATGTTTCCTTGCTGGATAAGGGGTTGGAGATATCCCCTCCAATATTCTCTACGGCGGGTGATGAGAAGGCTTTTGATTTGTTCCTTGACCTTCGTCCATTTTGGCGTAGGATCGGAAGTGATGGATTTTGTTGCAATTTCGAAATTATTCTGCCATTGAATAATTCTATGCTTTGCACTCTTCCGCTTCCAGAGATTTTCTCTAGATAATTTGGAACGAAGGGGCGTGAAGAACGCGATCATCAGCCTTCATCATACACCTGCCGTAAGCAAGCGAATGCGATTCCAGATAAACATTGGAGAGCTTTGGAATAGCAAGGCCATCAGGGCTATAATGGCTGGAGTAGCTAGGCATTCCAAGGTACGATTTGATTACATTCGTGTGAATATGATCTAACATTTCAAGCTGGGTATCTGTAAGCTCACGAACAGTCAAAACATATCTAAGAGATGGGACTGCATATTGAACATGGTCGTCCCCCTCCTTATATTTTGTACGAATTCTAGTACTTTGTTCACTATTTGGCTTAAATCAGCACTCAAATAAATTTAAAACTACCAATCTGTAAATATGCTCCAGTGTCAATTGATTCATAAGGACTGTGTTGAGAAATATGTACTTACAATGTAACCACTAGTTGAATGAAATGCCTGAGTGATCGAAAACCACGACATTCATGACAGGTGATACGTCCATCCCCACCACATCGAGTGCAACTATGAAACAAAAGAGTCACATAAGTGGTAATTCAAATAGTGAAAAGCATTTAAAGGTAAGTAATGTCTATTCGAATAAGATGAAAGGCAACATTATTTATCATCACTGCATTCCAGTGCAGTAGCAGCAGTAAAATCCTAAGTTTTAATCTGGTTTATTGCCAAATTTACCCACACTCACGCAATAGCCCATTCCCCATTACCACTCACCAAATCAAAGAAAGGCAATCCTCCATCACCAAAACCCCAACCATCCGACTCTCCTCCTCCACTTGCTTCTTCCACGTCTTCTTTGGTCGCCCCTTCCTTTGACTGCCCATCTCAATATATCTATCTAACGCGCGCCGAGATGCTGTTCACCATATAGCGACAAATGTCCCTGTTTGTCATAGGTTGGGGATGTCAGATGGATCCGGCTGGATGTCTCGAGCAATCACATCAATGTAGTTTAAAGGGGCGAAACAACACCCGGTTTTGGCATGGTAACTTCCAACATGTGACGTCTGAGACTACTTGGTCAATCGCACGATGACAGTGACCGGCAAATCGTGCACGGCGTTGGGCAACAGAAGATGAAATTGATGAATTGGAGGGATATCTCCATATATCTGTGCTTTGGCCCATCTCAAACTCAAGGGTCATTAAAACATGTTCACCATTCTTCCTTTCAGCACATGCCCATACCAATGTAAACCATTCACCTTTGCCAACCAGCCCAGCGGTTTTTCCAAACCCAACATCTGCATCAAGTCCTTGGTGACTGGTCTTCTTCCTATCTATCAACTTAAACGCCACACATTGCTCTCACCATCACTATTTTTTGTCCTCCAAATCCCCCTCTCATTGCCTTGTCTCACTCCCATATAGCACCACAAATTTTACACAAAAATACTATTCCTAATACATAAAATCCTCGACTTTTACACTCATTTTAGCCCACAAAGCACTAGTACAAGTTTAGGTAAGTTTTAGCTTGATCGTGAAATGTCCTGTGGTTCTTAAACTTTGTGAACACTTATCCTGAAGTATACTGACAAGTGTTACAGTATATAGGCAAATTGCAAGTCATATGGCAATGTATATTACAATATGCAGGTAAATTGCAATGCATTATGGGATTGGTTTAAAATACCCTCTGTTTGCAGTCTAAAGATAATGATGCCCCAGGGCACTGTATGTCCTTCACCATCGTGAAATTGGACGACTGTTGTGGTCAAATTGTCAGATGATTTATTATAGGCAAAATGTCAAATAGTGGGTCCAAAAGTTTTAACATAATGACAAATTCTTTGAATAATGTAGATCAGAGCAACATAAGATGGAAAGTGTTACAAGTAAGATCACAAAGTCTGGCCTCTAGTACTCTGTTACACTTGATGTGAATTATTCTGTAATGTATAACTCAGTGTTATCAAAGTCTAGTAAGAAGTGTTTCTAGAGCATCTTATGTGGCACACCTAATAAATCAGAATCTCAATTTTGACATTTTTCTGACCTGTGCCTCATGCTTATGTTGGGTCTTTTTTCACTCTTTGATTTTCATTATATTCCACAGTCCAAAAGCACAAGCTATGGATGACATCAAGAATATGTGACTTAATCAGATCAAGACTTAACCGATGTCGCTGTGGGGTACATACACACAGATCCTTACAGCTAATGATTCAGGTGTATCCCCCCCCCCATATGTTCTTATTATGGGAGGCAACTGGGTTGTCTTTCTTCTATCTCTTGGTCACAATATATATAAGTTTGAATTTCTACTTAAATTATTCTGAAATTGTGTATAAGTGATGTACATCATATTGAATTTTATCTATTGTTTTTGTATCTGCCATTTTAATAACTGCTTGCTCCTTTTTTCTAAGTGAGGTATCTTGAGACCTCTGCATTAGGCAGCTATAGCAAGATTGTTATTATTATAATTTTCATTTTTATGGATAAATACATTTTCAGAGCAAATAGTGATTAATTATTCTGGTTAAACATGAGAGTAAACACATTGCCATTTCAAAGCAACAAGCAAAAGACAACACACCTTGTATTTCCACATCCAGAGCATGTAGAGCATGTCTCATCTTTGGTTTCCCCTTCATCAGTGGTTACTTGCTTAGTTCCCCTACCTGAACAATTTGTGCATCTTACCTATCATTCGAGACAAAAAGGTACAAATTAGTTAAAGGGACAGTATTGCATGCAATATTCAAATTTACTAAAATGAACTTAACTAAAAATCACTTGCAAACTCACAAGTTTGACTTGCCTGTCAGCCCAGGGCATTGACATCATTGTCAGCATTCATTGTGTATCTGGCATTCAATATACCGTGCATACGATTGCTGATGTAGGAGTAACTGATATTATCTTCATCATCTTAGTTTGACTTGCCTGTCAGCCCAGGGCATTGACATCATTGTCAGCATTCATTGTGTATCTGGCATTCAATATACCGTGCATACGATTGCTGATGTAGGAGTAACTGATATTATCTTCATCATCTTAGTTTGACTTGCCTGTCAGCCCAGGGCATTGACATCATTGTCAGCATTCATTGTGCATCTGGCATTAAATCTACCATGCATACGATTCATATTCATGAATTCTTACTTAATAAAATGGATGTAATACATTAATACAAAAATAGATAAAATCTAAATCTAAGCTAGTAAGCTATGTTTATCTGATAAGTTTTGTTTTCTCTTTTCTTTTTTCCTGTTTTTAAGATGATGAAATCGCGATTTTTTGGATATAACTTCCGTATGTGTTACAATCACATGCAATCTTGTAGAACTTTCACTAGTCTACTTACGTCATTATCATAACCATGCTA
This sequence comes from Ophioderma brevispina, assembly GCA_023653785.1. Lineage (NCBI taxonomy): Eukaryota > Metazoa > Echinodermata > Ophiuroidea > Amphilepidida > Ophiodermatidae > Ophioderma > Ophioderma brevispina. Next base: position 1,616 of record JAMKCH010004915.1, on the reverse strand, counting down.
TCCCCACACTCCATGGGGGTGCTATAACAGCGATTCCTGGGCTTTGTACATGCTAAATATAGGAGTTTTACAGGCCTGACCAATGACACCATCTAAATTTTGGATTTCTTGACTGCCACAGTTGCTGGAGAAAAATCTCCGTTTTAAAGAAAATGTTGTTTGTCACAATGAAATTTCATAAAGTTTGCACCGGATCAGAGTGTGTTTTGAACCAATCCCATGATGCATTGCAATGTGCCTATACCATTCTGTACTAAACACATGTCAGAACTTAGGGATAAAAAGTGTCCCAAAAGTGTAAGAACCACATGTCATTTCATGATCATGCTAAAAATTCTCTAAGTACTATTGCTTTGTGGGCCAAAATGAGCATAAAAGTCAGTGTTTTTATGTGTTAAGAATAGGATTTTTATGGGATCACATGACCCTATTGAGGTAACATTTCCTAAAACTGGTACATTGTGGGATTGACTCAATACACCCTCTGGCACCGGATAGAGCAGGTGGAATAAATAATCCAAATCAGTAATCAAACTCTGTCGCTCTTACGTATGTACTTTCATATTTTAAAATCCTCTATGAATGGCACATACCCGTCCATCCCCATGACAAGTAGTACATCTCAAGAACCCTCTTCCTGTACAACGAAAGCAAAGCTGAAATCAAGAACAAAGTTTAAAGATTTAAAGGACCCATCAAGACGTCTGTAATTTCAAAATTACATTCAGTCTGGAATGTAGCAAAATCAAGCATCATATAGATATAAGCAGATATAAGCAGGGTGCAAAACAAGGATTCTGAAGGGCACACCATTTCAAGGCAGCTTTCAAGGGTATGTCAAGTTTAAAAGTTGCACATTTTCTTAAAAATGAACAAAATGTCTTCTCATTTTCCTTCCCCGAATATCAGTGACCAGTGGAAGTACATCATACTACGTTGACTTCAGCAAATAATATTCAAAAACACATTATGTTTTATAAATCATTTAACTGAAGCCTGATTTCCTTTCCAATGTTGACTGAAACATATGCCTTCTGAGAAGTGGAATGCCCCAAAATACCTATTTTAGCACCCCTAAAAGAGAAAATGGTCTCAACCAGTGACCCCAGGTCACACCCTGTCAGCCATTACTCTTCCCCAATTCCGTTTTGGCTCAGAGCCCACGCGGACGCATGCACATATCATGTTGTGGGGCGGGCCTGGAAGCGGGAAGTCAACATTGGAAAGGAAATCAGGCTTCAGTTAAATGATTTATAAAACATAATGTGTTTTTGAATAAATCATTACACTGAACTGATTTCCTTTACACCAATGTTGACTGAAACATATGCATTAACCCCCGTTGAATGAATATTTCCAATCAACACCAGACTGACTCACTCAATCGGAGGTGGAACATGATATTTCGGAGAGCAGCCATAGGATGCAGTCAAAGGTAGACCAAAAACGCCAGTCGAAAACACATGGAATCTAGATTCCTAAAAGTCAGGAAGCCAACAACTCACCTAGACAGTGGAGTACACCAGGGGTGAGTAATAGGACCTTAGACTTAATAATGTGTTTTAAATGACCTGGCCAAAGTTTTTTGGTGGAGAGCCAGAGCCGAGAATCCCACA